>JAJPUD010006706.1:55653-66812 GCA_023553655.1 Myrmecobius fasciatus | reverse complement strand
AAAAACACAGACACACAGACACAGACTCACAGACACACAAACACACACAAAAACCACATACACAGAGCCAAAAACACAGACACACAGACATACATACACATAGAGACACAGAGCCAAAAACACACATACAGACATAGACACAGACACACAAACACACACACACAAAACCCACAGAGACACAGAGCCAAAAACACACACACACAGATATACAAACACACACACAAAACCCCACATACACAAAGACATACAAACACATACAGACACACAGGTACACATACACACAGACACACAGAGCCAAAAACACACAGACACACAAACACACACAGACACACATACATACATAGACATACAGAGCCAAAAACACAGAGAGACAGACAGATACACAGACACACATACATACAGAGACACACACAAAGCCCCTAAATCCACCTTCTGGGGCCGTTCCCAAAATAGCCTGACAGATGTCTGTCTTACTGGGCCCATGCTGTACAGTCCTGGGCCCGGGCTATCAGCCCCTTTATTCCACCTCTCCTAGAGGCCCAAGCTCAGGCCGCCCCACAGCCCACAGCTCAGGGCTCCCTCCAGAATTTGCTAATGTTTACACAATTTCCCTTTTTCTTCATCACTTCCTCCCGACATTTCTCTATCACATCCTCTGACAGTGTGGGAGCCTCTTTCTCCATCCACATTGTGTCTTTTCTTTTTCTTTTTTTAATTTTTAAATGAATTTTATTAATACTTTTTATTTGCAAAACATACATATGGGTAATTCTTCAACATTAACCCTTACAAAGCTTTCTGTTACAAATTTCCCCCCCCCCAGTCCCCTCCCCTCCCCTAGATGGCACTATATGTTAATTATTAAATTAATTATGTCCACTACATGTTAATTATGTTAAAATACTTGACAAATTGAATAAATGTATACATATTTCCACACTTATCATTGTTGTACAAGAAAAATCATATCTACAAGAAAAAAAAATCTGAGAAAGGAAACCCAATGCAAGCAAACCTCGATAGAGAACATGAAAATGTTATGTTGTGGTCCACATTTCATATCCCTCTCTCTGGGTGTATATGGCCTTCTTCACTGACCAAATGAAACTGGTTGTGTCTTTTCACCTTATATTTATAAGGTGAAATAATTTTATGTTTCCACATTGTCTCTCCCATATACTCTGAGGTCCTCGCTGGTAGGGATTGATAAGTATCTCTAGCACCTACTAGCACAATAGAGTCCTAAAGGGACAGGGAACAGGGGTAGATACTATAATTGAATTAGTATGGGACACTGTTGGATAAGGAAACTCCCTCTACTAATAAAGGGAAGGACTTTCTCCACAACTTATGGTTCCACTTAAGCTAAGTAATTTGCCCAGGGTCACACAACCGCGATAGATCAGAAGCATTTTTCTTGTTTTGGAGACCAGCTCCCAATCTACTCTGCCATATTGTGCTTCTTGAGAGGACTCATAAAACTCAAAAAATTAAGGAAGCAGATGAAGGAAAAAAAAAAGAAAAATCCATTAACTATGAAGAGGAAAAAGCTTCAATTTTTCAGGAATCTGCACTAAGAAAAACTGGCTTGGAAAACAAATGGTAAAATGCCTCAAGATTACTGAGACATCACGAATCCTGCAAGAGGATCCTGGAAAACGTTATTGGGTTTAAGTTCATAACTTTAAATGGTTCTTGTCCCAACTCCATCTAGCTATTGGACCTTAGGCAATTCAGATCTCCCTGGGCCTCAGTTTCCTAATTTCTAAAACAAAGGAGTTGGACTAAATGGCCTCAAGTTGTGGTCTCAACTCTAGATCTAGGTCTAGGAGATTCTATAGAAACAAGGGTATTCTTTTGGTGGCTCACGTGGGTGGAAGGACAAGGAGAATCTGGAAAGGGGCAGGAAGTGAACTGAACTCTGAAGAGTTCTGAGAAATAGATGTGAGGAAGGACAACTGAAAGGCAAAAGACGTAAACTTTGCAAAGATGCAGAGATAGGAGATGAGAGACTATGTACAGGATGAGGAGGTTGCGTTGCTTGGGTGTAACTCTAGTATCTGTCCTTTTTTGCTTGATTGTAGTAAAAATAATAATAGCTAGCATTTATATAGCACTTTCAGGTTAGCAAAGGGCTTAACAAACTGTCTCATTGAAGGCTGATTTCAGAAGAGCCTGGAAAGACTTACATGAACTGATGCTGGATGAAGTGAGCAGAACCAGGAGAACATTGTACACAGTAACAACAAGATTATGAGATGATCAACTGTGATGAACTTGGCTCTTCTCAGCAGTGTGGTGAGCCAAGGCAATTCTAATAACGTTGGGATCCAAAGAGATTTTAAAGGAGGGAAAGGGACCCACATGTGCAAGAATGTTTGTGGCAGCCCTTTTTGTAGTGGCAAGAAACTGGAAATTGAAAGGATGCCCATCAATTGGAGAATGGCTGAATAAATGATGGTATATGAATGTTATGGAATATTATTGCTCTGTAAGAAACGACCAGCAGGAGGATTTCAGAGAGGCCTGGAGAGACTTGCATGAACTGATGCTGAGTGAAATCAGCAGAACCAGGAGAACATTATACACAGCAACAAGACTATACCATGATCAATTCTGATGGACGTGGTTCTCTTCAACAATGATGTGATTCAAACCAGTTCCTATTGTTCAGCGATGGAGATAGTCATATACATCTAGAGACAGGCCTGTGGGAACGGAGTGCGGACCACAACACAGCATTTTAACGCTTTCTGTGAATATCTCCATGCATTTTGTTTTCCTTCTTAGGTTGTTTTTTCTTCTTCTCTTTCTAGATCTGATGTTTCTTATGCAGTAAGATAACTGTATAGATATGTATACAGGTATTGTATTTGTCATATAATTTATCCTATTTAGCATGTATTAGATCACCTGTCATCTAGGGATGGGGGGTGGGGTGAAGGAGGGGAAAAGCTTGGGAAAAAAAGTTTTTGCAAAGGTCAATGTAGAAAAATCACTCATATGTTTTGTAAATAAAAAGCTTTATTAAAAAAATAACATTGGGATGGAAAGTGCCATCTTACAAAAAGAAATGCCCAAAAATATCTTTACAGATATCTGGAAAAATAAAGAACCATTGAGGAAAAAACAAAACACAAAATTGCCTCAGTTTATTGTATCTCTAGCACTTAACAGTATCTGACACATAATAAACCTTTAATAAATGCTCTAGCAAAAAATGCTCTCATTTATCTACCTCTTCCCCCCATCTTGATTTCCATCCAATCATCTAGTTAGCTATCACACCACCATCTTTTTTTCCTTTTTAATAGTATTTTATTTTCCCAAATACATGCAGATAGTTTTCAATATTCACTTTTACAAAACCTTGTGTTCCAAATTTTTTTTCTCTCTCTCCCTCCTCTCTCCCTCCCCATAGACAGAAAGCAATCTGATGGAGGTTAAACATGTACAAATCTTCTAATCATATTTCCATATTCATCACGTTGTGCAAGAAAAATCCGATCAAAAGGGAAAAAAATACGAGAAAGAAAAAAAAAACAAGTAAACAACAACAAAAGGTGAAAATCCTATGCTTTGATCCATATTCAGTCTCCATAGCTCTCTCTGTGGATGTGGAGGGCACTTTCCATCCCAAGTCTATTGGAATTACCTTGAATCACCTCATTGTTGAAAAGAGCCAAGTCCATCACCGTTGATCATCACATTAATTTGTGGTGACTGTGTACAATGTTCTCTTGGTTCTGCTACTTTACTTGGCATCAGTTCATGTAAGTCTTTCCAGGTTTTTCTGAAATCAGCCTGCTCATCATTTCTTATAGAACAATAATATTCCATTACATTCATATCCCATAACTCATTCAGCCATTACCCAACTGATGGGCAGCCACTACAAAAGGACTTCTACAAACATTTTTGCACTTCCTTTTCCTTCTTTTATGATCTCTTTGGGATACAGACCCAGTAGAAACACTTCTGGATCAAGGGGTATCCAGAGTTTGAGAGCCCTTTGGGCACAGTTCTAAATTACTCTCCAGAATGGTTGGATCATTTCACAACTCCACCAACAATGCATTAGTTGCACATCCCTCCAACATTTATCATTATCTTTTTCTGTCATTGTAACCAATCTGAGAAATCACACTGCCATCTTAAAGAACTATCACGAAGATCAGAGAAGGCTGGATTCAGTGGCCAGGGCACAGAGAAGATTCACGTTGACCAGCAGAAGGGAAACATCTGTGTCAAGATCAGAGAGTATTTCTAGAACCAGGGCTAAGGGTAGGGAAAGTGGACTGAAGGCAGTCTGAGAACCTTAGTGCTTCAAAAACCAATTACTCCATCTAGTCATAGGCCTCCGGGGATGAGACCTCAAGGGGTCAGCCCCAAAACCAGTCCCTGATGAATGTGGGGGGAAGCTGAAATTAAGTGAAAAAGCTCCACATCTAAGCCAGGTCTCCAAATAACTATCCCCTCAGCCCACACACACTTCCTGCCATTACTGGGGGCACTCTGGGACAAACAAGGACTTTAAACTTGTGTTTAACTCCCTGATTTAAAATTTTAAGAGTTGGACAAATCCCTTCACCTCTCTGCAGCTGTTCTGCGGCTGTAAAATGGGAGCAGTGATATTTTCATTATGACGCCCCTCCCCATTGTTGGGATCAGGATCAGTAAGAGGGCTGAACTCCAATCCTCTGAGTCCCTTCCATCTCTATCTATAAATAGATGCGCCTATGAAATGAGATAATGGGTGGAAGTGGGCACTTGGAATATAGACTAGATATTTCAATCAATTTAACTTAAATATTGATTCTGCATCTTCCACGTGCAAGATCCTGAGGATAAAAGGCATTTTCAAATGCTGCTTCCTGCCCTCCAGAAGCTTCCATTCTCCCAGAGAAGGAGGAGAGAGGAGGTGGAAAATGCACCATCAAAGCAGCTAAGCACAGCACGCATGGGGTCATAAGATCTTGGACCTCCGAGGCCATCAAGTTCGACCTCCAGATTTTATAGAGCAGAAAACTGAGGTCCAGGGAGGGGAAGAAGACCTGGCTTTTATGCTGTACCTTTAAGGCTTGTGAAGTATTTTACATGT
Source organism: Myrmecobius fasciatus (assembly GCA_023553655.1). NCBI lineage: Eukaryota > Metazoa > Chordata > Mammalia > Dasyuromorphia > Myrmecobiidae > Myrmecobius > Myrmecobius fasciatus. The sequence goes on along the minus strand of JAJPUD010006706.1, from coordinate 61,711 downwards.
TATCTTATTCAGTTCTCACAATAAGCCTGGGGGGTAAGGGAGGAAGCTGTTGATATTATCCCCATTTTACAGATGGGGAAACTGAGGCAGGCAAAAGGTTAGTGATAATAAATGTCAAAGGGGGGAATTTAAACTCAGGTTTTCCTGATTTCATCATTCTAGGGCAGTTAAGATAAAGCACTCTATGAACATTTAAGGAAAGAGAAGAACACTGGGAGGAGGGGAAGCAAGGCAGCTTGGGATAGACCTTGAAGTGAAAGGATTCCAAATGGCAGAGCTGGGGGGGGGAAGTGCACTCCAGGATGGGGGCTGCCCCTGAGCAGCACCACGTGGTCCAACTTGGCCGAAACACAGAGCACACAGGGCATAAAAGGGAGTCGTGCAACAAGACTCAAGCATTTTGTTTTATCCCAGAATCAATAGGGAGCTATGGAAGGTTTCTGAGCAGAGTGTACCATGAATAGATTATTGGAGGAACAAGCAGAGAGGTCAAGAAGACCGAGGCCAGAGAAAAATCATCATGTGGCAACTGAGGAATCATGGATCACTTTGGAGAGGATGATTTCAATGAAGGAGGAGTCGAAGATAAAGGGAAGATTGAGAACTGGGGAGAGGGAAAGGATGGCGCCCTCTAAAAATTAGGGCAGTTTTCATTAAGGCTGGTTCTGGGGGGGACAGGCCCTTTCCCAGACTCCCGTCCCCTCTTTCCCACTAGAAACAAAACGGCCGGGTGTGGGCTTCCTCACTGGTCAGTGCTCTGATGAGCAGAGCCCTCGTGGCCCCCCCAGAGTGATGACTGGCGGCCGGGGCAGAGAATTTTGTCTGTGCATCTGCTTCCAGTATCTGGGGCTGCTGGGCTTGGCTTGGGTTATATAAATATCCTGAGGGGCCCACACTTGCCCCGGCCATTCCTGGCAAATGCTGCAGTTGCCCTGGAGATAAGGGTTGGGGAGCGGGTGGGATGTGACACGTATTCCTTCCCTGGGATGGGGCTCATGGGTCTTATTCCCCAATCTGCACTGGAGGAGACAGGTAATTTAAACCACAAGTAGGGAGGCGGGGAGACAGAGGCGAGCCATGGGATCCAATCGACGTACCTGGAGACAGACTACCTGGATTGGGAGGGAGAGAGGGAGAGGGGTTCTGGACGTCACAAAAGTCGTCGCCATCATCAGTAAGGTAAAAGAAAGAGCCGGCCTTCCTTGCCTGGATTTAGAGAACGGGGGCCGGAGAGGTCATCTGTCTAGTCCAACCTCTTCCTGTACAAATGAGGAAACTGGCCACAGTCACCAAGCTAGGAAGGGCCTCGGCAGAATTCGAACTCGGGATGCCAGGCCCCTCAGCAGTGACCTGGGCAATCCCTTTAAAATAAAAGACCTAAGATGGGGCAGGAATGAGCTCTTCTCGTCAGCCGGTGGATGGGGTTCCTGGAAGGCGCCAGCCAGCCGGCCCGTTCCAACAGCTTTGTCCCTTTCTCAGTGTTTGGGGGCCGGCCCGTCAGAGCCACGTTCAGAGTAAGTTTTTATAACGACTTTTCAGAGCAGGAGAAGCCAGTTGGAATTCTGGGATGGGTAACAGCTGCCGCAGCCCAGGCCCATGAGCCACTGGGGGAGCCGCGAGTCTCTAGTTAGCTAAGCCTTCTGAATCCACCCCAGCTGGCATTCCCCTCGCCAGGGTGGCTCTCAGGTGGCCCGGGAGCACAAGACAACGGGCTCGTTTCTCTGGTCTTGGGCCAAGACTTATGGCAAGAGTGGGCCTGGCAGCCGGGCGAGTCCGGGTGACGCCAAGAGCTGTACAGGGGGCGGGAGGGTCTCCCTGGAGCTAGAAGGGTCCGGATGAAGCGACACCCCCCACTTTCCTGAGGGTTCTCAATTTCCAGGTGCAACCAGTGAAATGACAAGAAACCAAGGATTTAGAAAGAGGGCCCAGCAGGCCATTTGGGCCCTGGGAGAAGGCCCAACAAGTGCCTGACAGCAGGACTGACCAGGGGCAGACCCAGACTCCCGACACTGCCCTTGCCCCTGACATGCGGACTATCAAATGGCGTTGCCATTCAGGTTTCATAAGTGTTGTTTGGGCACCGGGGGCACTGAGGCTAAACTGGGGGTGGGGGGCAGATCCGGCCCGGTCAGAACTGGAAAGCCTCTCAGAAGTCAGCTGGCTCAAGCCCCTCATTTATGGACTGGGGACTATAACTTTTCCTTCGTTGCTGGGGTTTCCTTCCACCCCCCGGTTACTGTCACAAATTCTAGAATATGGTAGTAACGGGTTGTTGAAAAGGACAAAGTAATCAGTACAAGCAGGCTGGCTAGCATATTTCAGGAAAGCCAAGAGAAATTATATTTATTTATCTGGATTCATAATTTCTATATGGGTAGAGTGCCCAGCCTGGAATACTCCTCTTCCTGAGTTCAAATCCATTCTCAGATACTTACTAGCTGTGTGACTCTGGGCAAGTCATTTTGCCCTGCTTGCCTCAGTTTCCTCATCTGTCAAATGAGCTAGAGAAGGAAATGGCAAATCACTCCAGTTCCTCTACCAAGAAAACCCCAAATGGGGTCACAGAGAGTGAAAAGTTAAAGCTGAAAATGACTGAACAACAAAAAATCGGGAAACGTGTTGTTTCCCCCAGCAAGCTGTAAGTTTCCTGCTTCTACCATGAGTGATTTTGGTGACAAAGCTTCGTAAACAGGAGATGTTTAATAATGGATTGAACTGGACTCCTCTGACTCCAAATGGAGCACCCTTCTATGGGCCTCCGCCGCTCCTTTTGGGCAATCAAGGGAAGCATGGGAGTCCCAACTACACGGGGATCTTAGAGCCAAGCTCAACCCCAGCGCTGATCTGGATGAAAGGGAAGGAAACTGAGAGAATCAATGAGGAAAGAGAATCATGAGTGTTCTGGCTCATCCAAGAGAGTGGAGTGAAGGGGGGGGCTCAAGAAATAGGTACCACTCAGGTCCCATGCAAAGTCTCACATTCATTTGCTTCAACTAGAGAGTTTATGAAAGCAAACCAATCGCCAGTGGCCCTGGTCACTCAGAAGCACACACGCAGAAACGTACAAAGAAGCCCTTTTCTGTTGTTCCGTCCCCATCTCGGATCCCCAGGAGTCTGCTGCTCCCCGGGCTATCCAGACACACACTAAACCTGATGGCTTCTGGGCTGCTACCACTGTTAGGGGCTGAGGGGTTTTATATGAAGGCCGCCAGAGGGAGGAGGACTCCTCGGCTGTGCCCTGATCCGGGAACGTCAGCCTCGACGCCGAGGACAGACAGGCTAGCCAGTGTGGACGGAAGGCTGGCTCCCTGGCCCAGTCTAACCCGCCTGTATCGCCATAGTTGGAGGACTAAGAAAGAAGGCTTAGAAAGCTGAGGAGCCTGAAGGCTTACTGGGTGCCTTGGGCCTGTAGGGCAAGAGAACATCATGAACTAACTGGGTAAACACAAACAAATTAAAGTTATGGCCAATCTGGACTGGCAGACTAATGGGCAGAGACGTCAGCTTGTCGGCAAAGGCCCACAGAGTCAAAGCTACGATTGTTCCCGCTGGGGTGGGAGGAGCGGCCCGTAAGGAAAGCTGAACCGTAGAACTGATGCTGCTGGAGAAGACTTTGAGTGGCCCTTGGACAGCAAGGAGATCAAGCTAGTCTATACATAAAGAAATTATTCAGACCCTTCACCAGAAGGTCAAATAGTGAAGCTGAAGCTTAAATACTTTGGCCACAAGAAGAGAAGAGGGGACTTGTTGGAAAAGTCCTTGAGAAGGGGAAAGAGTGGAGGCAGAAGGAAAAGGGGATGAGATGGATAGAGAGTGTCATGGAAGCAATGGGCATGAGCTTGGAAAGACTTTGAGATAGTGGGGGATGGAAGGGTGGGCTTCGGACCATGGGGTCACAGTTGGACGCAACTGGATCCCACTACCACCATCACCACTGGCAGCAGCAATAACAACACTCTAGACTTCAAAGGGACCTCAGGCGCCAGTGCAACCTCATTTCACAAATAAGGAAACTGAGGCTCAGAGAAGGGCCTGCTGGGCTTCGGTCCATGGGGTCACAGTTGGATGCAACTAAATCTCACCACCATCACTACTAGCAGCAGTAATAACAACACTCTAGATTTCAAAGGGACCTCAGGCGCCAGTTAGTGCCATCTCATTTCGCAAATAAGGAAACTGAGGCTCAGAGAAAGGCTTTAGCAGCACAGATTTGGAACTGAAAGGGATTGGAGAGGCTTCTCTCAGGATAACATGACACTTCAATGCTTTATTAAGGAAGGAGAATTCTCTGATTCTTAGTTTCAAGCTTCCTCTTTTTTGTTCTTTCTAATAACCCTAAAGTAAAAGAGTACAAAACACAAGATCATAGATGTAGAGCTCAGAGTCCTTAGTAGCCCTCTAGTCCAATACCCCCATTTTACAGATGAATAAACTGAGGCCTGAGAATATGCAGAATATGAATGCAAGACTTCTGACTCCAAAGCCATACTGCATGAGAGTTTTTATTCCTCCTTCCTTTCCACTCTGAATCACCGATTCAAAGCAAGACTCCTGTTGGACCCATGACTCATTTCTGGCCCCCATGACACCCCTCTTCCGGCTCCACTGCTCACACAAGCAAAATCCAATGAAAGAAACCTCAATTTGGCAACGACTCCGCAAGGTGCTGGAACACGAAGACAAATGGAACCGAAATGGAGCTGCCCCGACCCTCCGGCTCGCTAACTTAAGGGAGGAAAAGTCACATAAGGAATTCCCCCGTCCCGTGGGGAGCAGGGCCAGGACCCCAGTGCGGATTATAAATAAACACTCCCGCCAAAGAGGTGTCTATTTGTTTTAGGCACTTACCCAGTGCTAGACAAGCAGCAAAAACACAGGGGCCCCGGGGAGTCGGGCTGGAGATAAGACCCCTCCTGATGGCCCTCCTCACACAGTACTGGATCCACACGGCTGTGAGGGACCATCCTGAACACACTGAGAGAAGCCGTGAGCACAGGCCGGGCCCATGTGTGGCCCTGCACACAGGCCTCCCCTGGGGGTCGCCGGGGAGATTTTCAACATTTCCCTTTAAAAGTGTTCAATTAGGAGCTGCCCTTCTGAAGGAAAATGAGCAGGTCCCCGAGGCTTAATGAAGTCTAAGTGGGTTCCGTCTCCTGCAAAAACGTGGACTCCAGCCGGAAACTTGGCCACTGGAAAGTGGAAGAGCTTGGCCATGTGGCCGCCCCCATTTCTGTGGCTTATCGGCGCTGGAAGGTGGGTTCTAGACCCAGGGTGCTGCCTGAACCACATCCGACAAGAGTCTGCCCCTGACCAATAGGAGACCAGACATCACTGGGAACCAGGGCACGAGGAACCAGCTGGGAAGGGCAGCTGGCCCTTCCTATGTCCCATCCAGCAAAGCACCTTTGCTGTAAGGCTCCCCCACCCTGGCCGAACAGCCGAAAACCCAACCGAGGACAGCTGTCTATGCTGGCTGTTGGGTTTAGTGGGGCCCTTCCTCATCACAGAACTCCTCTGGTGAAAGCTCCCTTCACCAGTGCTGATTGGCTACTGGCCTCTAAGCCAGTTTTCTGGGGAATTAGAGAAGTTAGTGGTCAACCCCATGGTCGTAGAGCCAGAGTCAGGCGGAACTTGGACCCTATGCCCTACCCTCTGTGTACTACAATATGTGGCTGCCCACATTCTCTCAAAGCACTTTCAGAAACCTTACTGGATCCTAGATAGAGGAGACATCTGTCTCATTAGCCACATACACAGACAGTTTTCTCCATTGGCCAATGCCCTTTCTTCCCCAACAAGCCTCCATGTGAGCTCAGCAATGGAAGCATTACTACTCCTGTCTGAAAGAGGGGGAAATGGGGGTGATGAGAAGAGAAGGCTGGGAAGCGTCTGAGGCTGGCCTGGAGTCCTGGGGGAGACTGGCAAGCAGTCCCGTGGGCCTCAGTCTGCTCATCTGCAAAATGGGAGGATTTCCTTTCCAGTTTTAAATCTAAGATCCTAGGATCTCAAGTGTTTACTTTGTTACAAACTTTGGATAATTTAAGGACAAAAAGACCAC
>JAJPUD010006706.1:41912-55253 GCA_023553655.1 Myrmecobius fasciatus | reverse complement strand
CCTGACGTCAGCCACTGGGGCCGGGGGCCGGGGGCCGGGGACCGCGCCGCGGGCTGGGCGGCCGCTGGAGGAAGGCAGGGAGTTTCCCATCATCCTCCAGGAGTGATGGGCGGCGGCGCCGCAGGGATGCTCACGAGAGCGCCGGGGCAACCAGAGCGGTGCCAGCGTGCAGTAGGCTGCCCCGGGAAGGTGGATTCTCTCTCATTCCCCCGGAATGGCGGAAAAGCGTAATTTCTACCTTAATTTCATTCATTTATTTATTTGAAAGCAACAAACAAGTAAAATGAGCACGTGAGCATGTCCATATGCAATGGAGAGTAGATGGAGAGGGCTGAACAGGAAACTAAGAGTCTGCCATGTGGAAACTGCTCAAGTGTTTTATAGGAGGATTTCACATTTATGTGCATTCATATATCGCTATCTAAACTTTGAACGACTTTCTACGCAGTTAAATTTGGAAAACTTTAAGGTCGTGGTATAAAAACTCACTCAGAAAAGGCAGGCTGGTCCTTCTCTGCAACTTATCGACTTAAGAGTTGCCTAGAACACTGAGAAATGGGCACAGTCACTATGTCATTATTTTCAGAGGGGAGACTAGAACCCAGGGCTTTCTGCCTGGTCCTGGAGTCATCTGCCTTCCAAGTACACTGTGCTGCCTTATTTAAAGAATTTTAAAAAGTGAGTATTGTCTCGAATCCCAGCAGGAAAGGAGAGAATTCCCCATCACTCTCTCCTGAAAGTGCCCTAACGCCAGAGCTGTCCCAAAATGGAATGAGCTCCTCCACTAGAGGATAGTGGAGAATTTCCCATAATGCTTCAGTGATGAGCATAAAAGCTGCATTGATGTCTGGTAAAATGCTCTTTGAAAAAATATCAATAGTATTTTATTTTTCCAATTACATGTAAAATAGTTTTCAATATTCATTTTTGTAAGATTCAATTTCCTCCCTTTCCTTCTCCTCAATTCAGCAAGCAATCTGATCAAGTTATACATGTAGTCATTTAAACATATTCAAATTTGTCCTACTGACGAAAGGGAAGAACCATGAGAAAAACAAAAAAAAGTGTAAAATTAATATGTTTCAACAGCAAGACTGTGTGATCAACTATGACAGACTTGGCTCTTCTCAACAATTCAGTGATCTGAGGCAATTTTAATAAACTTTGGATTTAAAAAGCCATCCACATTCAGAGAACTTTGGAGAGTGAATGCAGATTGAAGTGTAATATTTGCATCTTTTTTTCCTTCTGTTTTTTTCTTTCATTGTTTTTCTCTTTTCTTCTGATTTTTTTCTCCCAAATTGACTCACATGGAAATATGTAAAAAATGAGTGCACGTGTATAACCTTAAAAATAATTTAAAGTAATATAAATTTAAATATTAAAAATGAATATAAATAAACAAAATAAATTTTAAAATAATTTTTAAAATAAAAAAAATAGATCACCATTTAGTCTCCATAGCTCTCTGTCTGAATTCAGATGGCATGGAAAGTACTCAACCCTGCCCTCCCCAAAACTCTTTCATGTAGGTCAGGCTGCCTGGGACTAATGACTATTAGACTCTAAGAACACTTTCTATTCTGAGAGTCTGTGATTATTTGATTATATATTAGACTACATCCAGTCTCAGAAAATGGCACCTCCTGGAGGACAGAGGCCATTCCATTCCTTTTTTTTTTTGTAGTCAGAGCTGTCAGAACCATGCTGATACCATTTTTTTTTTGCTCTAGATGTGTAATTAGTGTAGAGAACTCCCAGATGTGGAAAGTCCTTCTACCAATGCAAATCTGCAGCTGCTCTGCTTACTAGTCTTGGAGAGTTACCTGTGCTACTGAGAAGTTGTGATCTAGCTAGCTTGTATGATTCAAGAATTCTAGAATTCTAAGGCTGGATCTCTTTTTACTCCATCATACTGCTCCTCTTCCTGATGCATTGGGGGCAATTAATATATACACTGAACTGAATGGCCCATCCTGTTCTTGCTTCAAGTCCTCCCCTCTGCCACTGATTTGCAGAGAGTCTGGGGGCAATATACTTCCATTTTCTTTCTTTTTTTATTAAAGTTTTTTTTTCAAAACAGATTCATGGATAATTTTTCAACATTCACCCTTGCAAAACCTTGTGTTCCAATTTTTCCCATCCTTCCCTCCACCCCCTCCCCTAGATGGTTTTCTTAGCTATAAAACAGAAGTTTTGACTTAGTTAATCTCTAAAGTTCCAAATACATGCAGGATTCAATGAGCCTGTGGGTGTCTCCCTCTACTGGAGGGAGACATCAGTGGAGACTGAACTAGCCAAGAAGATTCTCAAGGCTTTCAGGCTTAGTTTGAACTAACAGTGTGACATGACAATCAAAAAGCTTACATGGGGACAGCTAGTTGGTGTAGTGGATAGAGCGCCAGCCCTGAACTCAAGAAGACCTGAGTTCAAATCTGGTCTCAGACACTTAACATGTCCTAGCTGTGTGACCTTGGGCAAGTCACTTAACCCCAATTGCCTCAGCAAAAAAAGAAAGCAACAACCAAAAAAAAAAGCTTACATGATATTAGACTGCATTAAGAAAGGCTGGGGGAGGGGAGGGAAAGCATTTATATATTATGTACCAATTATATGCCAAGTACTATTAAGAAATATCTCTTTTGATCCCCACAACAACCCTGCAAAGTAGGTGCTATTATTATTCTCATTGTAAAGTTGAAGTTAAGTAATTTGCCCAAGATCACACTGCTAATTAATGTCTGATGCTGAATTTGAACTCAGGTCTTTTGACTCCAAGCCCATTGTTCTGTCCACTCTGTTACCAGCTGCCTCTAGAGTATGCAGAACACTAAATTCTGCCTCTTTACTCAACCTATGGAACTTTGTGTTCAGTTCTGGGCACCACATTTAAGGAAAGAAACTGATCACGTGGAGTTTGCGCACAAGAAAGACACCAGGAAAGTGAAGGGGCTGGAATTCTTGCCATGAAGACTGGTGAAAAGAAATGGGAATGTTCCACTTCAAGAAGAGAAGACTGGGGGCAGCTAGGTGATGCAGTGAATAGAACACCAGCCCTGAAGTCAGGAGGACCTGAGTACAAATTTGGTCTCAGACACTTAACCCTTCCTAGCTGTGTGACCCTGGGCAAGTCACTTAACCTCAATTGCCTCAGCAAAAAGCAAAAGAAAAAGAAAAGAAAAAAAGAAAAGAAATAGGAATGTTCCACTTCAAGAAGAGAAGACTGGGGGCAGCTAAGTGATGCAGTGAATAGAACACCAGCCCTGAAGTCAGGAGGACCTGAGTACAGATTTGTTCTCAGACACTTAACACTTCCTAGCTGTGTGACCCTGGGCAAGTCACTTAACCCCAATTGTCTCAGCAAGAGAGAGAGAGAGAGAGAGAGAGAGAGAGAGAGAGAGAGAGAGAGAGAGAGAGAGAGAGAGAAGACTGGGGGTGATCCCAATACAGCCAGATTCATTGAATTTTGAATTGTAAGAAACCCCAGTGACCAGCTAATCCAGTCCATACACAAAAGGAATCCTCACTCTAACAAGTCTGACAAGCAGCCATCCCTCCTCTGTTTAAAGATCTCCAAGGAGATAGAACCGATCACTCGGAAAGGCAGCCCAGGTCATGTTTGGACACTTGCAATTGTTAAGGATTTTTTCCCCTTTCACATTGAGTTTAATTTGCCTCTATACAACTCCCAGCCATTGCCCCTGGTTCTGCTTCTTATTCCAAACAGAACAACCCTAATCCTCCCTCCAAGTGACTTGAAGATGGCTCCCAAATCTCCTCGATACTCTTCTGATCTCTCGGCTAAAAATACTCAATTCCTCCCAGTGATCTGTATATTAATGCACTTGAGGCGGCTTGATAGTTTTTGTCTGGGAACTCTCCACTCTTTCAATGGCCTTCTTGAACTGTGCTGCCCAGGACTGAGCACAATACTCTTCATGAGGGCAGAGTTTGGTGGTACTATTACCTCTCTACTCTGGAAGCAGAGCCTCTCAGTGAAGCCCAGGATTATACCAGCTTTCTCTGGCTGCTTTATTATACTGCAGACTAAAATCAAACTCAGTCTACCACAAACCTTGAGAGCTTTTTCTAAATAATTGCTATTTAACCGCACTGTCTCTATCTTATAAGGATAGGGATGAAATTAATTTGTTGCCACCAAAGTGCAAAAGTTAATGCTTTAAAAAATGGACTCTTACGAGTATAGTTTCTTTTATTATTATCTATGTTTTCTTGAAATGGAAATTTATTACAATATACCAAGATAAAGTTGAAATGGGTCTATAATTTAAACATAAAGGGTGATACTATAAGTAAATTAGGAGAACAAGGGATAGCCTACCTCTCAGATTTGTGGAGAAGGGAAGAATTTATAACCAAAGAAGAACTAGAGAATATTACAAAATATAAAATGGATAATTTTGATCACATTAAATTAAAAAGGTTTTGTACAAACAAAATCAATGCAGCCGAGATTGGCAGGGAAACAGAAAGCTAGGAAATTTTTTTTTACAATGTTTCTGATAAAAGCCTCATTTTTAAGGCATGTAGAGAATTGTCTTAAATTTATAAGAATGCAAGTTTTTTCCCAATTGATAAATGGTCAAAGGATATGAATCGATAGTTTTCAGATGAAAAAATTAAAGCCATTTCTAGTCATATGAAAAGAAATGCTCTGTCATTATTGATTAGAAAAATGCAAATTAAGACTAATCTGAGGTACCACTTCACACCTCTCAGATTGACTAAGATGATAGGAAAAGATAATGATAAAAATTGGAAGTGGAAAACTGGGATACTAATGCATTGTTGGTAGAATTGTGAACTGATCCACCCATTCTGGAGAGCAATTTGAAATTATGCCCAAAGAGCTATCAAATTGTGCATACCCTTGTATCCACTGGGTCTGTATACCAAAGAGATAATAAAAAAGGAGAAAGGACTCACATGTGCAAAAATGTTTGTATCAATTTTTTGTAGTGGCAAGGAAGTGGAAACTGAGCGGCTGCCCATCAGTTGGGGAATGGCTGAATAAGTTATGGTACATGAATGTTATGCAATATTATTCTTTTATAAAAAATGATGAGAAGGCTGATTTCAGGAAAGCCTGGGAAGACTTTAGTGAACTGGTGCTGAGTGAAGTTAGTAGAAACAAGAGAACATTTACACAGTAACAACAAGATTTTATGCTGATCAACTGTGATGGACTTGGCTCTTCTCGACAGTGAAGTGATTCAGGCCAGTTCCAATAGACTTGGGATGGAAAGAACTATCTTCATCCAGAGAGACAATTATGGAGACTGAATGTGGATCAAAATACAGTATTTTCACTTTTATTTATTATTATTTGTTCGCTTGTTTTTTGTCGTTTTTTTTCCTTTTGATCTGATTTTTTTTTGCACAGCATGACAAATATGGAAATATGTTTAGAAGAATTGCACGTTTGACCTTTATTTGTTGAGTTTCCTATGCATTGATCTATTTAAATTAATCTGAATTTTCCTCCTCACTGGAGTTGTTTCTTTTTGTGCCTTTAAAATTTCATTCTTGGGGCAGCTAGGTAGCACAGTAGTTAGAGCACCAGCCCTGAAGTCAGGAGGACCTGAGCTCAAATCTGGTCTCAGACACTTCACACTTCCTAGCTGTGTGACCCTGGGCAAGTCACTTAACCCCAATTGCCTCAGGGAAAAAAATTCATTCTGAATATATGGCTTACTCTGAAGCATTTTACTTCATGGGATCCTATCTTCCTTTCCTCCTAATCCTTTGAAATTTGCTTTCAGAGAATCTAGGCTATGTCCAGTTTTCCTCACTTTCTCTATCACAGTAGATGGCACAGTGGAGTGGGCAAGACTCGGAGTTGGGAAGATCTGAGTTCAAATCTTGCCTTAGATATTTCCTAACTGTGAGACCTTGAGCAAGTCATTTAACCTGAAGGTACTATAGAAATGCTAACTACAGTCACTTCTTCCCAAGATTTCCTTTAATTTCACCCGCACTAGATTTTCTCTGTTAGTGAGAACCAGACCCAGAACAGGCATTCCTCTTTGGTGGTTCTTGTGACCTTTTGAAGGATAGAATTAACACTAAAGCAAGTCAAGAGTGAAGTTAGCTGAGAGGAAAAGTTAAACAAAGATAGACACAGAAACGGGGAAAGACAGGGATGGAGAGGCAAAGACAGAGACAAATAGAAATAGAGAGAAAAAAACAGGAAAAGATGGAGAGACAGAGGTAGATAGAGAGACAAAAAGAAAAAAGATGAGAGGGAGAGACAGAGAGACAGAGAGATAGAGAGACACACGCACACACAGACAGAGACAGAGAGACAGAGACAAAGACAGAGATGGAGACAGATCATTCTGGCAGCTTTGGGGTATGAGTCCCTATTTCATGTCTCTGGGGCAGACTTGTGACCTTTTCCCAGATCTTTATTTTTCTTTCTGGCCAGGTGAAATGCAGTCACTCAGAAGAGGGCTCCCACCTGTTCTGCTTGATCCTCCAAGGCAGAATTAATAACAATAGATAGAAGGTACAGAGAAGTAGATTGGGGGAGCAAACCTTTTCAACAAGCCGTGCCGATCCCTAGTAGAACGCCTGCCTTGGCAGAAAGTGGGCTTCCCCTTGCTGAAGGCCTCCCAGAATCTCAGGGGGTGGCCCCTCAGGACCACCCAGCCCAGTTTCTTCCCAGCATTCCTCACAAGGGCTCATCCTGTGTGGGCTCAGAAGCCTCTGATAACTTGCAGCAAGATGTGAGTTTGGCCCTCTTGGGAGGGAGACAGCCAGACAGATAGCAGGCTATCATGGAGGAGAGCCGTTCTTGAAAACAGGAAGCTCAGGGTCCCCAGTCCCACCTCTCTGCCCACTCACTTGCTGTGTTCAGTCTTCAGTGCGACAGGGGAGGGTCCATGAGTTTTACAGAAGGTACCAGTATGGGTAGAGGGAGTTTCTGCTTCTGGGAGTCACAACCCAGGCCCAGGCTAATTATGCCCAGGCTTTCTCAGATTCCCCCTGGGGTCCTCCCACACGCCAGCTGGCCCTCCCGGCTTTGTGGCGTTGGAAATATGCCATTTCTTATGTTGGCGAAGTAGAAGGGGTGGGTAGCTCAAGAGACGGTGATCGCACCCTCCTCCTAATGAATTCTCAATGTGCTGGGACATTTCTGGATGATGTGTAAACCTCCAAAGAGCAGATGGCCCAGAGTCAAGAGACTGGAGAACCCAGGCCAGGGGCTAATGCCCGGACTAAGCCAAACCGTGGGCAAAATGCTAAGGAAGCCAGTGAAGACTTGGAAGACAAGGACATCTATTGGAAGAAGGAAGAAGCCAGCTTGCTGTTGGGCACCCAGAGGGTCACGAGCAACAGGAACGACTCCCCCTTCCCCTTTGCTTCTACTTCCTCACCATTTACTCCTTTTGAATGTCACCTCTTCCAAGAAGTCTTCCCTGATCACAGCTCAGAGGCCATTAGACCATTACCCTCACTTACACGTGAGGCCCAGGGGTGTCTAGTTGGGGTGTCAGAGTTCTCCCAATCCAGCCCTCTTGTTCCAGGTCCAGGAAGGAAAGGAGGCTTGTCTGAAACTCCCACAGAGACCTGCTCCTGGCTCACTCAGTCACAGCACCTCACTTCTGCACTACAGAGACCTCATCTCTCTCTATTGACCCCAAAGCCACTTCATTGCCATAATGAAACTAAGGAAGAGGATTCATTCATTCATTTATCTATTCATCCATCCATCCATTCATTCATTCATTCACTCATTCATTCATTCATTCATCTGTTCCACATCCATCTGTTAAGCATCTGCCATGTGTTGGGCTCTGAGCTTGGGGCCGAGGGCACAAAGATGAAAATGCACTTGTTCTGCTCTGGAGGAGCTTCTGTTCTAGCAGCAAAGATGGATGGGAGGGAGAAGAAACCATTAACCGTAACACACACACACACACACACACACACACACACGAGCTCATGGGGGCTGGGGGCATTATTGCATCAGAAAGGTAAGGAAGAGGCATTCTCGTCCTACAGGACAGTCTATGCTCCCAGCATGCAGCTGGGAGAAAGCCACAGGCCGTACACAACACCTTAGGTTGGCGTTACTTTGCCAGTAGATATATTTATCTCCTCAAATAGAAGGTAAGCTTCATGAGGGCACAGGACATCCCTTCTTCTTTGGGGCTACTCAGCATTTAGCACATGCCTTGGACATAGAAAATGCTTAATAAAATTGAGTTGAGGGGCAGCTAGATGGTGCAGTGGATAGAGCCCCAGCCCTGAAGTCAGAAGGACCTGAGTTCAAATCTGATCTCAGATACTTAACACTTCCTAATTGTGTGACCCTGAGTAAGTCACTTAACCTCAATGGCTTCTGCAAAAAATAAAATAAAATAAAATAAGAGTTGAGAGTTTGGAATACATAGATGTTCCATGAACTCACAAGGACAACATGAAATAGCCAGGAAAACCTGATCTGATACTTTAGACCTTGAGCAAATAACTTTCCTCCATGGGCCTCAGTTTCTCCATCCTCATGATCTCAAGGGCCCCTTCCAAGGCTTTCATCTTCTATGGTAGTGGGCTCCATGCCCAGCCACATCACAGCCCACCAAAGGAAGCTTTGTCTGGAACCAGGATAAAATGTAATTGAGAAATACTTACCAAATAAATAAAAGTTTGCTAAAGCACATCACGGTCATTTGTGGTTTTCTAAGTCCGAGATTGCTATTTTCGTAACCGCTGCTTTTGGATGAATAATTTATAAGCAAATGGCTGGTCAGTCTGGGGGAGGGGATTTCCACAGCACTGAGATCCCAGAGCTGGACAGAAAGCCACGCCAATCCAACCCTAATGATGAGCTCTAGGGGCCTGTTATCAGAGATGAGGGGACAGTATAGCCTGGCAGAAGGAGCACTGGCCCCAGCTTAGACACTCAGTCACTTGTCCTCCTGGTGCTGCCTACTCCAAGGAAGCCCGTGACACTTTCCAAGAACCCGAGGGGCAGAAAACTAAAGGCCACAGGAGCCCTTGGCTTAGCCAGAGGTTTGCTATGTGGCCATTCGAGGGATCTAGTGGATGTCACTTAGGGTGCTGAGCTCCAGAGTTTCATAAAGTCTTACGTAGGTTCCAGTTGTGCTTGATGCAGTCCCCTTCATCTCCAAGATTCTGGGATCCTGTAGTGAATCAGTACCTTGAAACATAATGGAGTATCACTATTGTCCTTTGCAGAGGGGAAAAAGCCAAAAAATTAAATTAAAATTATTGATAATTTAATTATTAATTAATAACAAAAATTAAATAAAACTTTCTGGCTTGGACCCTCTTCATTGGTCACACAATTTGTTATAAAAATAGCAGCCAGCATCTCCCCTCCAGGTTTCTGAACACATTCAAATTCCTTTAAGAAAGTTTCCTCTGGCTCAGGGACTCCCAGAGTGACTTGGAGTGGGGAGGGGGGGAGGGAAGAGAGGGGCCTCTCCCTCATTCTATTCAGAATTACCCACGATGAATTCCCCCTTGGCAGAGGAGTTTAAATTGGGCCTTTGTAGAGGTCCATCATGGGCAGGAGGGACCCCCCTACCTTTCCCCTCCCCACATTTGAGGACCTCACCTGCAAGAAGTGTCTTTCCTTTGGGCAAGTGGCAAGAGTGAATCCTTTATACTCATGTATCATTGACTGGACTTCTGGACTAGAGTCTGAGGCTCAGGGATTGAATCTCCTCCCTGTTTCTTACTGCCTGCGTGATCTTAGGTCATTTGTTCTCTCTGGACCTCAGTTTTCTTCTATGTGAAAGGAAAGGGTAAGACTAGATGGCTATATACTAGAATTTAGAAAATGCCTACTATGTGCTGGGTACCATACTGGGTACTGGACATGTCGAGATTATAAAGAAGTCGGGGCCCTCTGCTCAGAAAGCTCACCAGCGGTTACAGTCAGACAATCAATCATTTGTATAAAGCACCTACTATGTGAGATACTGCATTAGGTTAGTCAGACAATCAATCATTTGTAAAGCGCTTACTATATGACAGCTACTGCATTAGGTTCTAGAAAGTCGAAGGAAAACCCAAACATTCTCTGGAAAGAGAACTGGATGTGGGGTGAAAGGCGCCGATGACCTCAGTGCCTTTTGGCTGGGTTTTGCCACTGGCTTCCTGGGTGACCTGGGGCCCAAGTCCCTTCACCGCTTGAGGTCTCAGTTTCCCCATTTCTAAAATGAAAGGAGTGAATCAGATGATTCACTAAGGTCCCTTTCAACTTTTAGGCCATGATGCTTTGAGCTCTGAAGTCAGGGATTTGGAATCTATGAAAAGAAGAGGGAGGGGGAGGCTGGGGATCAGTTTACCTAATTTTGTTCTTTCCCTCCCCAAACCTTGTCTGGTCCTCTCAGTCTGCAACTTAAGGAGGGGAATATTTTTTATTTCATTTGAGACTTGTTTCTCTTTGTCCTGGTCCAAAGTTCCCCGGGTTAATGTCAATTTTCTCGTCTCTATTAATATCTCATCTGCTGCTTTGAGGAAGCCCCGTAGAAATGCCCCGCAGAACAAACTGTTCCTCCAACACTCTCAGACAAATGTTTGCTCACCCGTGTGAGCCGGGGCTTCCTGACTCCAACCTGGCACTCCTCACCAGGCCACACTGCCTCCATGTTAATTGATACAATAGGAACACCAATAATACAATCACCCACATTCATGCACTTTCAATATTTGCAAAGTCACAAAATCCCATCGGGGAGGAGCTATTCTTTTCTGGACAAGGAGAACACTCCTGCCAATGCATTGGTATTGAGCCTAGGCCACGGATGCTCTTTCCCATGATTCTCTTTCAGGAGAGTTGGGATCTACAAGGATTGGAAGGACACTGGAAACTGTCACTACAATCCAGCTCTGGTACTGCAGCTTACAGTCACAGGGAGCCCTGAAACGCGAAGTGACTGATCCACAGTCACAAAGCTAAGACCGGTCAAAGGTGTTTCTGCCTCTGCTGCCAACTACCCTACCCACTGGGACACACTGTCTCTCTCCATGAGGTTTATAGCAAAAAAAAATTTTCAGTCCCAAGCTTGCAATTTTTAAATGAAAGAATGAAAAAAGCTATTTTTATTCCAAGTTATGTGGTAGATCTTATGGATTAATGCTGCCAGGAGGTGGCAGCACTGAACCTCAGTCGCCCAGTAATGAAGGAAGGAAATGCAGTAATAATGGTCATTTTTAAAAATGGTTAATAATAGCTATTATTATTATTATGTTTATCAGGATTTATATTGGGTCTTAAGGTCTTAAGTGTAATAAATACACAGACATATATCTCCCCATTCTAATCTATCTATCTTTTCTATATATCCTTTCCACTATATGTATATATGACACATATACACATACATATACATATATACATACATATTTATATCTCTTCCCATTCCATATATACATATGTTAATTTTTTGTAAACTTTCAAGTCTTATCTAAATCCTATTACCATCATAACAATGTTCATATAATATATATATATAATAAAGTATATAAATATATATGCATATATAAACTGTATACATGTGTTTAAATGCATATGTGCACATATAAACGTGCATATGTATACACATATAAATACATATTCCTATGCAAATATACATGTGTATATCTATCTATCTATCTATCTATCTATATCTGTATATTTATATATCTATATCACTCTGTCTCTCTCAGATCTCATTTAATTCTCCCAACCCTGGCAAGTAGGTGCTATTATTATTATCATCCTCAGAAAAAACTGAAGATGAGAGAGGTTTTATGGCTTGGGAAGGGTGGTGCACTTAGCCCAGAGCTTCCTGACCCCAAGGGTCACTTCATTACCCACTTTGCTGCCTCCCGGCCTCCTTTTTAGAATCCCAGCTGCTTCTGTCCCAGTAGGGCTTGGGCTGTTCCAAGCTGGAGGGAGGGAAGGAAGGACCCCAGCATTCTGGAAGGGTCCTGCAGGGAGAGAGTGATGGGGGATCAGTTGCAGAGATACTAAGACAGACAGAGGAGAGGGGGACCCCAGAACTGGAGGAAATCAGGCAGCCAGTGGGACCAGAAGCCTGAGGATCCCAGGCTGGTAGTTGGCACCCAGAGGTGGGAGTTGAGTTCCAGGGGCAGAACACTACCAAAAGGAAGGGGAAGGGCCTGGGCTCATTGCACAACCCTCCCTCCCTCACATCCAATTCACTTGCGTGCCATCACATCATCTCCCTGAGAGAACTAAGGGCAGACATTTCTGGGAGGAAGTGAGAGCTCCTGCATTTGGAGGAGAGCCTGGGAGCTGGGTAGACTCTGTCCCTCACCTGCCCTGACGGAGATTTCTGGTCTCCACACGTGACTTTTTGGAGTGCAAGAGTGTGTTCCTCTTTAGCAAATAATGATGGATCCTGTAGGCAGGATCCCAGGGTCTTTCTGAGCCATCTTGAAGTCCCTCCTATTTTGTTTTCCAAGATGGCTGGGTTTGCATTTTGAGGTGATGGTGAATTCTATTTCTGAAATGGAGAAAAGTCACACACTGAAGAGAATGCCTTAGTAGAGACTGCTGGGCTTGGAGTCAGGAAGCTTTGGAGCTAAAAGGATTCAGAGAAGCCACACGGTTAGCTCTTTTATGAGACCCGACCCAAAGTCCCATGGATGGTCAGTGTCAATTTCTTCATCTATAAAATGGGAATCATAATAGCACCGACCTCACAGGACTATTCTGAGGCTCAAATGAGATAATAAATGTAAAGTGATCTGGAAACCTTAAGCAGTAAGGATGTTCTCATCACCATCATCACCACCACCATCTTACAGAGCATGGTCCATGGTGATTCCCCCCCTCACTCTCCGCCTGGCCCACCTCCCTCTCCTGTTACCCACCACCTCTAACTAACACCTTTTCATTTCCCAGTCTTTTATTTTGAAATAAAATTTTACTAATATCTTTTGGGGCTTTTTTATGCCACCAGAATTTCTTCAGGCCCCTCTCCCTCCCCCTTTCCAGAGGACCATCCCCCATAACAAGGAGATTTTAGAAGAAAAAATGAAAAGAGGAAGAAGAGATAAGATAATCAATAAAATGAAAATGAAAAAGTCCATAATGTGACTCTGAGGCCTTTTAATTCTAAATCTGGGCTTCTATGATCCCAAGGGTGAATAAAATCCAACTACCCAGTCCCTAATGAGAAGGTATTTAATCTTCCAAAGCTGGGCTGACTGGCAAAAGTTTTCCAAGTCTGCTTTGGCCCACCAGTAATTCTCCCTGTACCAGAATCCTGGTGCTATCCAGTTCCCTTCTCCTTTCTCCCTCCTTCCTTCCCTTCCAGCTCCCCTCTCCTTTCT
>JAJPUD010006706.1:20418-41902 GCA_023553655.1 Myrmecobius fasciatus | reverse complement strand
TCTTTCCTTCCTTTCCAGCTCCCCTCTCCTTTCTCCCTCCTTCCTTCCCTTCCAGTTCCTCTCTCCTTTCTCTCTTTTTCCTTCCCTTCTATCTCCCCTCCTTTCTCCCCTCCCTTCTTCCTTCCTCTCACTCAGGGGGCCTCCACCTAGACATGGGAAGGAGCATTTTTCCTTTATCATAATTTCCCAGCACCCATTTCCCATCCTTCTGAGGTTGGACTCTCCATTTGTTTTCATGCTGTGGTCATTGTCTATTGCTTTCCTGGCTCCGCTTCCCTGACTTTGTATCCATGGGTCACTGGACAGGCTCCATTGCCCTTTGGCAGCTATTTCTGCCAGCTTTATTTTACAGACTGAGAGGCTCATCTACCAGTCTGAAGTCACCCAGCTGGGAAGTGTCAGAGGCAGGATTTGAATCCTGGAATCCTTGATCTAGCGTCAGAAGAGACCTCTCGTCCAGCCCCTTCGTGTTATGGATAGGGAAACAATTTCAAATCCCAACTCCACTTGTATCAAGTCTTTTTTCAAGGCAATCAGGGTTAACTGACTTGACCAGAGTCACACAACTAGTCAAGTGTCTGAGGCTGGTTTTGAACCATAATTTGAACTGGCTCCAGGACCACCTCTCCACCTTCCTGTCCTTATCTGAAGTCTTAGAGACCTACTTCAATCTCATTTTACAGATAGAGAAACTGAGGCCCAGAAAAGTTAAATGACAAATTACCAAACAATGACTTTAGAGAACTAGAAAAAATAATAATGAAACTCATATGGAAGAACAATAGGCCATGAATCTCAAGGGAAATAATGAAAACAAAGGAGGAAAGAGAGAACCTGAGCTAGAACTCTAATAGAAAACAATCATTATCCAAACAATTTGGTTAAAAATTATCTAGATTGAAGAGAGGAAAAGATGAGGTTTCCTCCCTGTCAGAGACCGAGTAACGTTATGCTCTGTAAAGCACTCTGGGGGAGGACTGAGGCAGCAGGTGAGGAAGGTGGGCCCCTCTTCTCTCCCTCTCATCTCTCCTGTTATGGTTTCTGGGCTGAGCTGGGCAGGACTCTTGCCCTCAGCTTCCCACAGCTGGAGGAGACATGGAAGTCGAGGTAATGGTTCACCTTGACTGGCCCAGGCCATCCCCCCTTCTCCCATGATGCTTTAGCTGGGCAGGCTTGCCCATCCTACATGGACATTAAAACACCCAAATATAGAATAAGGGCTTGCGCGGTCTCTCTATCATCAAGCAAAGGGAAAGCGCTTATTAAGTGCCTACTATATACACTGCTAGACAAGAAACGCATTAAAATGGGGGGGGGGAGGGACGGCAAAGATAAGAAGTGAATTAAAACGGAACCCACAGGATCCCGGAAGGAAGGAAGGAAGGAAGGTGGAGGCAAGACCTGGGACCCCACCTTAAAGGAAGAGAGCCACCAAGAAGGAGATAAGGAAGGAGGGAACCTCCCAAGCACGTGCACGGTCGGGGGGGGCAAAGAGGATGGGACCTTGGGGTGAGCCTCCGCGCGCCAGAGGAGGAGAGCCGGAGTGGGCGGTCCCCGGAGTGGGAGGGGGAGCAGCAAAGAGAACTTGGGGGCAGGGGGATTTCCGATTCTTCCCTTCTCCTCTTACCTCCCCCCCCTCCCCAGCTGGGAGGGGCGACCTGGGGCAGGAGTTTCTCAAAGCATTCCAACTCCTCCCATTGGGGTTAGGGTAATGGAACAGCCTCACCTGGGGCGGAGATGGGGTGGGGGTGGGGTGGGAGTGAGGTGGGGGTGGGGTGGGGGGTGAGAGAGTCCCAGCAGCCTCTGGGCTGTGTATATCTGAAAGGAGATCCCAGGAGAGGGAAAGCTGGAAAAGTCGGTCAGTTTCCAGCCCTCGGTTTCCTGGTGCCCCGGGGGGGACAATGCCGGTTCTCTCTCTGCCATCCACCCCTCCCCCAGTCTATACCTCCTCCCCGCCCCGCCCCCCAGCCCAGGGAAAGCTCCTTTGAGAAAGCCTTGAAATCTTAGAACATTCTGAAAGGCATCTTGGTCATCAGCTAGTGTGGAGCAGGGGTTCTTGACCTTTTTGGGTCAGGGCCCCCTTTAGCAGCAGCCTGGTGAAGCCTTTATTCCCCCCCCCCAGTAATGGAGGGAAAACTCTCTAGAGGGAAATGGAAAAAACGTTAGAATCCCCCCCCCCAGCCAAATTCATGGACTTCTTGAACTCTGTTGGGATTTATGGACCCTGATCTAGAACCCTGATCTAGAACCCCAGATTTTGAGCAGTCCAGTTTTCATTAGTCAAATCCCTCATTTCACAGATGAGGAAACAGGCCCAGAGAGATCACGTGGCCCTAATTCAGGGGAGCTAGGATTTGAACCCTGATTTCTGCCAGTAGTCTTTCCTCAGTGTTTGGTGGGCCCTAAAAAGCACCAAGCTCCCTAAAAAGCAGAGCCTGAGCAGTCCCAAAACCCCTCCGTGCTTCCAGCTTGGTTTTCTGAAGGTTTCCCTGTCCTGGGGCGTGAGTCAGAGGCAGGACACACTTGACCGATTTTGGCCCTGCCTTTGATTTTTATTAGTGCTTGGACCTGCTCCATAGGAACCGGTTTGGACCAATGCAGACATCCCCTGTTTGGGGCACACAGGAGGGGTAAGGGGTTTTTCCAGCTCAAAGGCTAGTTTGTCAGGAGCCCACCCTTGCCGGGTCAGGAGCCCACCCTTGCCGGCTCAGGAGCCCACCCTTGCCGGCTCAGGAGCCCACCCTTGCCGGCTCAGGAGCCCACCCTTGCCGGGTCAGGAGCCCACCCTTGCCGGGTCAGGAGCCCACCCTTGCCGGCTCAGGAGCCCACCCTTGCCGGGTCAGGAGCCCCCCCTTGCCGGGTCAGGAGCCCACCCTTGCCGGCTCAGGAGCTGCCATTTGTATAGGATGGTAGGTCTAGTGCTGGGGAAGATCTTGGACAGTGAAGGCCATTGGACTAGATGGTCCTTCTGGCTCTCCAGCCACCGCCCTGGGAGCCCACAGATGAAGAAACAGGCCCCCAGTGACCTTGATGAGAAGAGAATTCCCCTTTGCCCTTTGGCCCGGCGTTTATCAGCCCCTGATGGGCTGGCTGGGACCTGACCCTCCCCTATTCGGAGGTATATGGCTCAGCCCTTTGGTCTAGTCCCGCCCCGCCGCTGCATCCCAATAATTGGACCTTCAACTCTCCTTGCCCCAGCATGTGTGTGTGTGTGTGTGTGTGTATGGCCCTGTGGAGGTGGGCTGGGGGGCAGGGCAGAGCAGCCTTTCTTCCACCTGACCCTCTCCCTCTTGGGGCCTTCTTTGTCTAGCTCTGGTCCCCCCAGCCCCAGCAGGCTGGCCAATCCCCCGACCCCGCTCAGGGAAATGAGCCCTGTTTGGTTCCAGGAGAACAATCCTGTTGAAAGGTGAGCTGGGGCCTGAGCCTTTCTCAGCCAACTGCAGAGCTTGGGGCTGAGTTACCCAGGAACTATGAGGAAGTGATCCTCCTGCCGCCAGCCAGCTCTCCCTGGGGAGGCCCACGGACCTGCCTTGTGGAGGCCGGCTTGTGGAGGCCCCAGCTGCAAGGGCAGGCCCGAGTCCAGGTGAGTGACCAGAGTGGGGTGGAACTGCCCGGCAGGGGCCAGCGGCTTCCCGCCTGGGACTCCTGGGGCTGGGCTGAGGGGAGGGGGACGTGCAGCCAGGGCAGTTACCGTTCCTGAGGGCAGCAGAGGCCACTGACACATCCCTGGCACAAACTCAGTTGGGCAAAGGGCCTTGGGCCTGGCACTGATCCCAGCCCGCACCTTCAAAGATCTTAGTCCTTGTTATGGGTGTGACTGAGGAGGCTGTGGAGTGGGAAGAGCCCTGCCAGCTCTGCATTCGGCTCTGCCCAGCTGGGTGATCTTGAAGGAGTCACTTCCCTCTCCCTGCTCCTAATTGTCTTCTCTAAAATTGTGTGCATGCACATGTGTGATATTTACATACACGTGTACCTTGCATGCATATATCTGTCAATACATTGCACGTGTGTGCATATCTCTGTGTACTTGTATGTATCTGTATATGGGCATTGTGTAGTATGTACCGGTGCATATATATCTCTGTGTATACATGTATGTACACACATGTGTCTCCTTGTGTGTTCATGTTTTAGGAATTTGGGCTTGGCCACGAGGCCAGCTGGGTCCTTCCTAAAATAGCAGGGAACGGAATCTCTCCAGATGGGGTCTGGGCTAGACCGTAGCAAGAAGCACTCTTCTCTAACAGCCAGAGCTCACATTTGACTCTTCACTGCCTCAATGACACTGTTGACTCCCTTCAGCTTTGTGGTCCACTGATACCTCTGGCTCTTCTTCCCAATCCATTCTAACCCATGGAGACGCTCCTGTTTTCTGAATCCGCTCTGTCCTGATATTCTTTCATTTATTCATTTTGTCATTTAGTGGCACATTGCCTCAGACAGTTTCCTACCTCTGGGTGTGTCTCTGAGTACATGTGTTTTCAGGTATGTATATGTGTGTATTTGTGTTTGTGTGTGAGTGTGTGTATTCTTTTGTGTGTACACATGTGTGCATATGTGTGCAGTCCAGTCTGGTCAAGTACACGGAGAGCTGCCTCCCCCTTTGGGCTTTCCCACATCTTAGCGTGTTACTCTGGTCAGCCCATCCTGAGGCTGCCGGTGTCTCAGAGGCCATGGGAAGGGAGAGGGGCAAGGAGCACCAGGGATCCATTAGAACAGAAAGGGATCACCGTGTCCTTTCATAGATGAGGAGCCTGGAGTCCAGACTGCAAGGTCTCAATCTGGAAAGGGTGTTAGAAGCCACCAGAACCCCCCTCCCATTTTACAAATGAGGGAACTGAGGCCCAGGAAAGGTGATGAGATTCTACAGGGATCCTCCGAGGGGATCTGCTCCAACCTGATTTTACGGATGACAAAACTAAGGCCGGGACAAGGTTGGAGCTCAGGCCTCTGTGGCTCCACAGCTCCTTCCTCTGCCCTGTGGTGCCCTTCACCATTAGAGAAGCCAAAGGAAAAATGAAGTTCTGAGAAGCTGATGGATTTGGTCCCTGGGGAGCTTGAATGAGTGCTATTGGGAGAGCTTGGCCAGGCAGTTTTGTTTGCTGGGGAGACGGCCAGACTTTCAGGGGATCTGGTTTTGGTTCCTGGTTCTTTCTCTTCCTACATGTATCATCTTGGGCAGGTCACTTTGCCCTGCTTGCCTCAGTGTCCTTATCTGTAAAATGAGCTGAAGAAGGAAATGGACAATCGCTCCAGCGTCTCTGCCAAGAATGCCCCAAATGGGGTCAATGAAGAGCCAGATATGGCTGAATAAAATGGAAATGTAGCATTTCCTGTGCTTCTGGGAAGTGTGTGGGGGGAGGGGGTCTATGAGCTTCTTCAGATACTGCTAAGAACACATAAAAGGGAGGAAGCCCTGGGTGAGGGGAAGTCTCAAGTGCCTTTGAATGTCAATATTTTATGAGATGTTTTAGGAGGGTCTAAAGGCAGAAACTGTTCCCGGGCCCATGGCTTTGATTGTGGGTAATGATGAATGGCTTTAAGCTTCTTCTAGCTTTCTGCATGAAAAATATCACCGATGCTCTTAAACAGTTAAGTCTCATAGGATTCAGTGTTTCCATTTTACAGATTCCAGGATACTGAGGCACAGGAAGACTCATGCAAGCTCTTCAGCACTGAATGGCACATGAGGTTCTGATGGCATCTCCTGGCTCCAAATCCACTATTCTTTAATCCCCTCAAAGGGCTTGGATTAATTACTGGAAATGGAGCATTATTTTTTCCTTGATTGGAATCCTGTTAGGGAAAAGTCCGATGTTCTGCTCATCGTGACTGTAACTTAGTGCTCCTAACTGGGACTTTGGCCTTTACCCTCCAGAATTATACCTATTAGAGTATTAATAGGAAGCCTCGCAAGTGAGTTAGTTAAGACCATTGGGCATCTTATACCTGTTTCTGATGGATGGTGTTTTTTTTGTAGGGCATGGCACAGATGAAGGGAAATACCCAGCCTGAGGGAGCCCCCCACCAGCCCTCTGTCTTCAAGGTGGTTCTCCTGGGGAGCAGTTCTGTGGGCAAGTCCAGCCTGGTCATCCGACTCATCAAGAATGACTTCAAGGAAATCCTGCCTACGCTGGGCTGTGAGTCCTTGGCTTTGCTTTTTCCTTTATGATAAGACCAAGGGAGCTGAGTGGGGCTGGGGAGGAGATAGAGCTGCATTTCTCCTTAGCATGTTTCAGATATTCACCTGGATTTTAAGAAGCCAGGAAGTCGTGTCCTTTAAAGGGGAGCTTCCTATTTGCTGTCTTAGGACATAATTTTCCTCACCATTGGGCACAATTGCCGTGAAGTTGGTGCCTCTTTGCAGAGAGACCAACTATGATGGCTTCCCAGAGAAGTCCAAAGTGGGGATGGGGCAAAGGAACTGATTTTAAGAGTGTGAAGGGTTGTCATATGGAAAAATGGTTAGATCAGTTCCTCTTGGTCTCAATGAGCATCATTGGCTGCAGATTGCAAAGAAGTAAATTTGGGCTCGATGCAAGGAAGAATGAGCATATTTCTTGGTGGAGTGGGATTCCTTGAGAGGCGATAGGTTCCTCTCTGCTCTAGTGGGCTTCATTGCCATCCTTGGGGAAGAGGAGGAGCTGTTATTGGAGGATCATGACACTTCCTTCTTTCCTTTCCTGATAGTCTTCTTTTCACTCAGCCATCTACATCTAATACCTTAGGAATTAACAAATGGAAAAACCCATGCCTCCATCAATTCAACATTTGATCAATCTCCCACTCTGTTCTAGGCTCTGAGTTAGCCCCGGGGATGCAAAGATAAAAAAAAACCAAGATTCCCCCCTCTCAGGGAGCTTATATTCCACTGGGAGGATGTACCTTTTTCTCAGATAAGTAAACAGAGGCACATAAAGCAAATATAAAGCAAATGGATGTTAGTTCAGCATCCAAGATAATGGGTGCAGCCTAGACCATCTTTTAGAACAGGGCCATCTCTTCTGCTCTCTGGAGCCAGACAGAATCGAAGGAGTGGCTCTATATTCCTTGAGGAGCAGATTTCCCAGCAAGACCAACATTAATTAAATCAGGCACCATCTCCACTCCTAATTTTAGAGGTCCTCCGGAGAAGGACCTGGAGGTTTTAGAACAGTGGAAAAGCTACTGACTTTGGAGAGGGAGGGGATGGGGTTGGGTTCAAATCCTGGCTCTGTCTTCTCCTCCCTGTGTGACTTCTGGAGGCATTTCTGCTTCTGGATTAGACAGACTCTGAAATGTGACTTATGATACTAAACCACTTTCTTCCCATGTGCCTCAGTTTGCCACTCTAGAAAATGGGGGAGCTGGATTACATGACCCCTAAGATCTCAGATCTAAAGAACAATAAATAATTATAATAATAGCACCCTTTCTGTAGGGCCCTAAAGATTTCAGAGTGATGCCTGTGTGATCTCATTTGATTGTCACAATGGTCCCTGAGGCAAGTGTTCCCATGTTATAGATGAATAACTTAAGGCACCCAAAGAAGGTACTTGCCCAGGATCATACAGGATTTGAACTTAAGTCCTCCTGATGGGGATCAAAGACTTTTTTCCCTTCAATTTACCCCCTGAATGGGAAGCCTGGGAAATGAAAGTTATTCCCTTTGAGTCAGCCAGGGGACCATAGAATATAGAATCAGGAGATCTGAAACCTCTGCATGGGCTGACTTGGTATGGTCAGGTGGCCCTGGAAAGGCATCAGCTCAGGAGGGAGCTTGGAGGCTCCATGGAAACCTCCTGGAAGGAAGACTGCCCTCCCCTCCTTACATAAAAAAACTCCCTCAACCACTTTCACTTCTAAAGGCTTTTTGGGGCCATTGTGTGGGACGAGAGCAACACCTAGTGGACTTTTGGATTATAGCTCTGGAGCTGGAAGGAAAACTAGAGCTCTCTAGTCCAATCTTTTCATTTGACTTAGGAGAGAAACTGAGGCTCAGGAAGCTGAAATAACCAAAGCCATTCATGCCAGTCAGGCAGTCAGGTGGTGCACTGGATAGAGGCCCAGACTTGGAGTCAGCAGTCAGATCCTGTCTCGATGGGTGCAAGAAAACTAAAATGACATCGTTACATTAGAGTATCGTTCCAATGTGTCTGACTATGGCTGATCAGACCATAGAAGGTCAGAATGCTCTATCACAGCTTGGACACAAATAATTCCCATGAACATTTGGGTTAGCTTCTGTAAAACTTCACTGTCTCTGTTGCAATTTTCTCATCTGTAAAATGGGGTAATAATAGGTTGTATCTCCCAGGCTTGCTGTGAGGATAAAATGAAAAAATGTTTGTAAAGTGCTTGAAAAAACTTCAAAATGTTAATGAGAATCGGGACTTTTCCACCTATCTCTGTGTGATTCTCTTTAGAGGTAGTGGGGTTCTAGAGGAGTTCTAGGGCTTACTTCCATACAACTACATAGGTAAAATATTATTTTTTTTTCCTGAGGCAATTAGGGTTAAGTGACTTCCCCAAGGTCACACAGCCAGGACGGGCTAATTGTCTGAGTCCATATTTGAACTCAGGTCTTCCTGACTTCAGGGCTGGTGCTTTATCCACTGCGCCATCTAGCTGCCCCGTAAAATATTAATATTGAAGAGATGGGCTTTTGCTTTCATGGGCAGCTCAGGGTCAGTAGAGAAGCCCATCTTCCTCCTCCTGTCTGCACTGTTTATTCCACACCATGCACTGTCCTAGAGGCTCTAGAAGTGTCCATTCCGCTGCTATGGAAATTAGCCATTCTTCCTGTACTTGGGGCTTCCTGCGTGCTTGGGTAAACCAAACTCCTTTGACTCATGACATCTCTTCCAGGAGGCTCTCCCATGTCCAGGACCTTGATGCAATGAGCACAATTACCCCTTCCCCCCCCCCCCTGCAAAAATGGCTGTGAGACAGCATTGCTACAATGTATATGTGTCTACTTTCCATCTGTATAAGCCCATGATAGTAACTTACATTTATTTAGCAACATAGTTTATATATGTTTCTTATCTGATCCTCACAACTCTGAGGGGCAGAGGTTGGCCAGATTAGGGGTTCATGACTTGTCTTTTAGAACATACTTTGCTAATTATCTCAATGTAATTGGTTTCTCTTGTTATTCCCTACATTTAAGAGCATTACTCTGAGCAGCGTCCTTAGGTTTTACCAGATGCCCAAGGGAAAGGACCCTGGTCTAGATGGTCTTTAAGCACTGACTCTGGATTCAGAAGACTTGGGTTCCAATCTTACTGTTGTATAACCTTGGATAGTTACTCACTCTTTTTAGGACCCAGAGCCCTTTTCTGTGATAGGAAGACACTGAATTTGTTTGTTCTGAGATCCCATGATTCTCTGAAGTAGAGCCTCCTCAGAGTGGTATAGGAAGCCTTGGGAGTCGTGATAGAGTGAGGTCTCCAGGATGGGAGGTCTTTAAGAGGAGCCCGGGTTAGTGTTGGTCCCAAATGTTGTAGAGGGACGTCCCGGTTAGCCCAGAGGGCCCCTGCTGTGCTAGTTCTGCAGACATACACCAAATGGCCCCTGCTTCGTTATTGAAAAAATTGCACAATATTACCCAGGACACCATGTGATTCTTCATGGCCAGTGAGGTAGTCATCCTCAGTTGCTACTTCCATAATAAAGGAAAGGGCAATAATAGAAGCAAAATACTGGCTTAGTCAAGTGGTTTTTGTTCTATGCCCACACATAAGGCAATAAGAACAGCTGGCGCCAGATGCAGCCTGAGTCAGCTTCCAAAGTTAGCACAGGGCATCCAATCCTGGATGAGTGGAGGCAGCAGGTGGAGTGGGCCCAATACTGGGCCTGAGGTCAGACGGCCTGGCCTTCAGTCCTAGCTTTGCAGTGGGGGGACACAGCATGGCTGTAGGACTGAGCTTCTTCATTTGTAAATGAGGAAAATAATACTCTAATAAAATAATGATATAGTAATAATAACAATACTCACTACTGATCTCATGGGATTGTTGAAAGGAAATAATTTAACAAACTTTACAGTGTAAATATAAGGCATTAAGGCAAATCTGGTATTGATTTGATTTTCCCCATTGAATATAAACTCCTTGAGGGCAGGGCCTGATTTATTTTTGTAAACCCAGCCCCTAGCACAGTGCTTGGACCTTTGGGAAAATGTTTGTCGATTGGCTGATTGATTGATTAAGACATTGGCAAAATGGAAATTGCCAGGATTGTCATCTCCAATACGGCAAGAATGAATTTGTCCCACCACTGCTTGTATGATGGCCCTGAAGGTTCGAGCCACAGAACGATCAAGGTAGATACAGGAGATTTAGCGATCACCATTTTCCATTTTTTTTTTTAAAGGGTAAGTAAGAGATAGAGTCAGCTTCACTGAAACATACCGGACGCACTTCCTATTAAATGTCTTGTAGAAATGTAATCATATGGATTGTGGACACTATTCAAGGCTCCACAGTGACAATTCTCAAACCTTTTGTTCTCAGGGCTACTTTTCAGGCTTAACAGTTATCGAGAACCCCAAAGAACTTTTGTTTATGTGGCTTAGGGTGAGATCCCGATTGGTACAAATTATGAGCCCCTTGAAGTGGTTGTATGTACCCACCCTACTTGAAACTATAATTATATATACTAGGGTCACTGAGGCCAGCTCCAAGGAAACTCAAATTACACTAGCACTGCAGGGGCTGATTAGGGGCACTAATTGGGGCCTGACTCTATATCCAGCAGTATTTACCAAATTTAAAATTAAAACATCTTAGCATTATTCTAAAAATCACCTTCCGTAGGGTCTCAAGAAAGCCCAGGACCCCATTTTGAATACTAGTGATTGAAGGATGCAGAGATGAAAAATACTCAAGATTTTGTCCTTGAGGAGTTTACAGTCTTGGGTGCCAAACAATCCAGTTCAGTGAACATTTATTATGCATTTACTGTATGCGAAGTTCGACACATCCTGGCTGTAACTCTGGACAAGTCAGTTAATCTGTCAGAGCTCCCCATTGTTAACCCTCTGTTAGGGAGCAAGAACATATGGGCTACGGGAATTCTTAGCATGAGGCAGACCTGAGTTCGAATTTCACCTAGATACTTACTGTCCCAGCAGGATGTGACTCGGGGCAAGACACAGTGTCCCAGTTCTCCATATTGTAAGGAAAGTGCCAGAGAGAGATTTCTTAAACAAGTCCTTATACTAATGAGGTTACATGACTAGTTCTAGTCTCTGTCATTATGTTCTAGGCCTTGGGCTGGGAAGCCTGAGACAGAAACCGAAATAGGCTGCCCCCTCCGCCCCCCCAGGGAGATTCCATTCTCCTGTAGTGAGGGAGAGAGAGATTCCACATTGACACAGGAAGGAAAATACACCGTAATCTCAAGAAGAAACAGTTAGCAAAATCATGTATTTATGTACATGCACATGTGTATGTACACGTGTATACATATATGCACATGTGTGAGTGTGCTTGAATATGTGTGTGGGTGTGTAGTGGTGGAAACTGTCCAAAAACCACATCATATGAGAAATATTGGAAAGCTCTAAGGGTGTTTGATTGGGATGGGAGATGATTGATTGGGGGCAGGAGTGGGGTAGGGAACCACACTAGCATCTCCAAACGTTTGAAGGTGGGAGAGGGTTGGACCAGACTGGATCAAGAAGTCCACTGGTTTGGCTCCATTTTAGGGGGGTGAAGGGGATTCTTGTGATGTGAGTGGACGGTATTTGGCCACGGGGCACTGAAAGCTTTGGTCCCGTCCCAAGGAACTGTAAAACAGATCATGGTTCATGATGGATGACAGTTCCTGCTTCCAATCAGGACCCTTTGTGACTTCTCTCCCCCTAGGTGCCTTCTTCACTCAGATGATGGAAATAGACGGCTCGGCCTTAAAGCTGGAGATCTGGGACACAGCAGGACAGGAGAAATATCACAGCGTTTGCCACCTCTATTTTCGGGGAGCCAATGCCGCCGTCTTGGTCTATGACATTGCCAACAAGGTCTGGATGTTCCGAGTGCTCACACAGTCCCTTGGATGGCCTTTGCCATCATATGATTTTTTTTTCCCATATAGATCAAATCCAGCCAGTCCTAAGATTCCTTCCTTCAGTTGTCACCCAATCTTGGAGGCCTCCCTTCCATAGCTGGCCCCATAGCTCATCAGAGATCTCATTGGTCCCATCATTCCCCACCCCCAGTCAGGCCTTCTCTGTCCCTTACCTGGACAATTGCAGGAGCTCCTAGCTGGTCGTTGCCTCCAATCTCTCCAACTCCGCTTTAATCCCATCTCTGGTCAGTTAACGAGTATATATTAAGAAACTACTCTGTGCAGCACTGTGCTAAGTGCTGAGGATACCCCAAAAGGCAACTCCCCCCCCCCCATCCAGTCCCTTAAGATAATCACAGTCAGACAACATGCAAATAACTCACTACAAATACGATAAATATGGGATGAACTGGAGATATTCCCAGAGGGGAAGCATCAATTGAAATGAAGATGGGTGGGGAAGGCTTCCTGTAGAAGGGGAGATTTTAATGGGAAGGTGAAGGAAGCCAGGGAGGCTAGGTGATGGAGAGGAGGGAGGGGGGGAAGAATGGCAGGCCTGAGGGATACCTCGGGTTACACAGCTGCCAAAGGCTATTCCCAAAATTCTGGCCAGATCATCTTACTCTCCTACTCAATGAACATCAATGGCTCCCCATTACCTCCAGAATAAGATATAGGCTATTCTGTTTGACATTTAAAAGCATGACCTGGCTCCAGCATATATTTCTGTCTGAGTCTGCACCATTCTCCCTAACATACTATCTGTTAATAACCAAATTGTTCTATATGCTCTTCCCCTCCATGAATCAAGAGCTGAGTTTGAATCCTGTCTCAGATGCTTCCTAAGGTTGTGATCCTGGGCATGTCACTTACCTGCCTTGTGCCTTTGTTTACTTATCTGTAAAATAGGGATAACAAGAGCATTTTTCTCCTGGGGTTACTGTGAGGATCAAATGACTTAACATATTGCAAATTTTATGGAGCTACGTAAATGCCATCTCTTAATATGACATTATCACTCATCATCCCTGTGACTTTACACAGGCAGGCCACCATACTCAGAAGGCCATCCCTCCTCACTTTAGCCTCTTGGAATCCCAAACTCCCTATAAGGCTCAGATGTCCAGTGCTACGTTCTACATGAGGTTCCCCTTCCCCATTATTTTGTTTACATTTTGTAGTTTTTTTGTCTGGATATATTCTATCCTGGAGCAGAACGCATGGTATGGTGACTAGAGCTGGGTTCCGATGTCATCTCGGACACCTGTTATTTGGGTGAGACTGGATAAATCGCTTAAGCGTCCTGGACCTCAGTTTCCCCATATGTAAAATGAAGTGCTGGATTCAGAGACTTTAAGATTGCTTCCAGCTCTAACCCTTGAACCTGTGAGATCAGAATCTGATTTCATTTTCTCTTTTAATCCCCCGATATCCAGCACATTGTTTGGCTTTTGGTAGCCACTTAGTACATACTGATCCAATTGAGCTGAGCATTAAATAATCTCATGATATCATGTGCTAAGTCTAGGTTAGTCACTAGAAAAAAATAAACATAGAAGCACATTCATCCTCATTAGCAGGTCTTAGAATATTTACTGAATGGTAACCTGGATTTGTGTTGTATCTTTTGCTCTCAAGTCCAAAACTGGTTTAAAAAAAAATTAGCTGATGTGCTAACACTCCCTGAAGAGGAGCCAAAATTTCCCAGATTGCTCATTGAAAATCAACTTAGTCTAGAGTGCCCCACGTGCTCCGCTTTGGGACTGAGCTATTATTTGTCCGTCCTCCTGGAAGAGCTAGGCTTTGGCTGCAATCTCTCTGTGGCTATTTGATCTCAGGCCTTTGAGTTTTCTCTGGGGACAGTTGTGGTCAGAGACTGGTTCTCCTGGGAAGGCTACATGTTCAGAAGTGCATGAGAAAATTGCATGGAGGCCTGACTGTCTGGCCACT
Source organism: Myrmecobius fasciatus (assembly GCA_023553655.1). Lineage (NCBI taxonomy): Eukaryota > Metazoa > Chordata > Mammalia > Dasyuromorphia > Myrmecobiidae > Myrmecobius > Myrmecobius fasciatus. Next base: position 27,901 of record JAJPUD010006706.1, on the reverse strand, counting down.
TATCGGTTATATTACCTTGGGGGTTGTCTTTGTGTTCAATTTGGATGAAAGGGCTTTTCCCATTGGGTCCCTTCCAACTCTCAGATTCTGTGATGATTGCCCCCATTTTATGAAGCTCTCGAGGGACAGGCTAATTAACCATGTTATTTGGGACTCTGAAGCAAGTATTAATCATATGTGAATAAAAAAAAACAAAGTTGAATAATGATCAAAGCTGAAAAAACACATCATGAGAACATCAAACATCAAATGGGAGAAGAAGGGTCTCAATAGCAAATCAACACATTAAAAAAGTACTTGTTATTGGGAGGCATAGCAACTAGATTGTTAAAATCTGACTCCAGAAGGCTTGAGTTCATATCTTACCTGTGATACAACATAAACCATCTCATCTCTTTAAATCTTAGTTTCTTCCTCTTTGAAATGAGGAAAATAATCCCACTGGAACCTAGTTTATAGGTACAGAGGAGATGATGTTTGTAAAGTGCTTTGCTGTCCTGGAAGCCCCCTGATAACATCGGCTTTTTTGCTACTTTGTTCTAGCCAATCAAACTGAAGAGATGATTATAAACTGTTTTCTTTTTAAGGATTCTTTCCAGAGGGCCCAGAACTGGTGGAAAGAGCTGGAGAATCAGTTTTCACCTGAAGAAATTGTGGTGATTTTAGTAGGCAACAAGACAGATCTTGAGGATTTTCGGGAAGTGACCCTTGAGGTATGTGTTTGGCCATTGTCTGGATACCCGTGCTGAATAGTGCTCCAGGTTAAAAGAGGATAGCCTAGTCTTTAAAAAAAATGTTTTATTGATGTCTTTTGTCATTTCCATCCATATGGTAGACAAAAGTCTCCTTTGTGGCAAAGAAATTTAGTTAAATGCAAACACTGGATACACACAATATATACCATATTTTGTCATGGGGCTCCCTCTTCATCAGGATTTTCATTGGTTTTTCCATCACTCTGAACACATCTTGTTTAAAGAACATTGGATTAGGAATTGGGAGACCTGGGAATCAGGAGAGTTGGGTGATGGTGGCTGAGTCTTGCTCCATTCTCTGCCTTGTTTGTAAAATTACTGAGTTGCTCCAGCTCTAGTTCTCCTTGGTACTTTACAGCTTCTTCTTGTCTGGGCTGCTGTGTACTTCGAGACCCAGAAAAAGGCCTATGTCGTTTTGGGGCCTTGGTTTCACTTTTATTCTTTGTAGAAAACATTTTTAACTTTTCGTGAAAAGATCAAAGTTAAGGAAATCGGTAGAAGTCAAATCCAAAGACTGAGAGAATTGTCCTTTTGTTCGCAAATGGGGAAACTGAGGCCCAGATGGGGAAACCACTGTTTCCTGAAATCATGTTACCTGAACCTCAGATTTCGCTATCATAAAATGAAGGGATTTGGCCTGTGAGGTCCCTTCTAGTCTATGGTTTAATGACCATCCTGACTCAATTTTCAGACTTGTAAAATGACAAATTTGGGCTTTATGGCCTTTGAGGTCATTTCCAACTTTCAATTTATAATCCCATGACAGACTGAGCCTCAGTTTCCTTATCTGTACAATGATAGGGTTGGATCACATGGCTTCTTCGAGTTGGAGCTAGAAGGGACCTTAGAGATGATGTAATTCCACTCCCTTATGTAACAAGTAAGATAAGGTTCAGACAGAGTCCATGTCATTGGAGGTCAGAGACTCACTTGTTTATGCCAGTTGGAACACATCTGGGAGTTGGTGCACAGTTCTGGGTGCCCCATTTCAAGAGGATGCAGTGGAAAAAGCCCTGAATAGTGAGAGGATCTGACATTCGCAAGCCGTGTGACCTCTCATAAGCCACTTACCAGGTCTTGGACTTTGTTTCTATTTCTGTAAGATGGGAGAGTTGGACAAGATCATAGATTCTTTATCATTTTTTCTTTTTTATGTGACCGATGCCTTTGACACTTTGTTGACACTTATGGACGTCTTCTTGGAGTTTTGTTTTTAAATGCTTTCCATATGTGAAAGCACTTTATAAATAGATGGATGCGCCAGAATGAAGGGAATTGCAAAGAAAACTGGTTATATTGAAATGAGAACAAAGATCCATATTAAAATATCAAGGTCATTACCCCCCAGGTTAAGCATCTTAGGGGGAAATGATTGCTGTGTTCTCTTAAAATTCTCGAGCCTCTGATCTATGATCTCAGAATTCTTGGGTGCCTGCCCCTAACTAGCCCCTTGAACTTAAGTGTTGTTCAGTTGTATCCGAGTCTTCATAACCCCATAGACCACAGCACTCCAGGCCCTTCTCTCCTGTACTATTTCTTGAGTTCATTTTGTTGCTTCCATGATGGGCTCTAGTCATCTTATCTCTGCCATCCCCCTTTCCTTTTTCCATCAATCTTCCCCAACATCAGTCCCATGTTCTCATTATGTGGCCAAAGAATTGAAATTTCAGCTTCAATATTTGACCTTGCAGTGAATAGTCTGAATGAGTTTCTTTATATATTGACTGAGTTGATCTCCTTGCTGTCCAATTCAAAAGCATCACTTCTGCAGCACTCAACTTTTCTTATAGTCCAACTCTCACAGTCATACATTATTACTGGAAAAAACATCACTTTGATCATACAGACTTTTGTCAACAAGGTGATGTCTCTGCTTTTCAGTCCAGATATGCTGTAGCTTTCCTTCCAAGGGGCAAGGAGCTTTTAATTTCATGGCTGCAATTGCCATTTGTAATAATCTTTGAACCCAAGAATATACAATCTGACACTACTTCCCTTTCTTCCCCCTCTGTTTGCCAGGAATTGATAGGCTCAAGTTGCCAATTTAAGCCTGAATTTTGCAAGAAGAAGCTCATGGTCTGGTCCACAGTCAGCTCCAACTGTGACTTTTTAACTAAAGCTTTTGACTATGTGGATCAAAACAAAATGTAGCCAATGCTCAAAGAATGGGAGTTCTAGATCATCTTACTTGTCTTCTGAGGAACCTGTATAAAGGTCAAGAAGCAACCATTAGAACCGAACATGGAATGATTGATTGATTGAAGATTGGAAAAAGGAGTACAACAAGGCTGTGTATTGTATATATTATTTATTAATTTGTATGCAAAAAACATCCTGAGAAATGCTAGGCTGGACAAATCAAAAACCAAATGGAAAGTTGCTGAAAGAAAGACTTTGCAAGCTTTGTCTGCAAAATATATAACCATTTGATTCCATATTGACCTCCTGGTGATGCTCATGTAAAGGTCATCTTTCAGGGTTATTTAAAAAGAGTATTTGCTATGGCCAGTGAGTTCTCTTGAAAAAACTTATTAGTCTCTGCCCTGCTTCATTTGATACTCCAAAGACAGACTTACCAGTTATTTCAATTACCTTTTTTTGGCTTTTTGCTGAGGCAATTGGGGTTAAGTGACTTGCCCAGGGTCACACAGCTAGGGAATGTTCAGTGTCTGAGACCGGATTTGAACCCAGGTCCTCCTGACTTCAGGGCTGGTGCTCTATCCACTGTGCCACCTAGCTACCCCTCAATTACTTTTTGATTCCCTTCTTGGGCAGTCCAACCCCCGCTGACTAATGTGAGATGTCTTTTTAGATGTTGTAGGTCTTCAAAAAAAACTGAGCAACTTTGGTTTCTTCCACATCAGTGGTTGGAGCATAGGCTTGTATTATTGTGAGGTTGAATAGCTTGCTCTGGATTCAAACAGATATAATTCTGTCATTTTAGAGATTATATCCCAATACTGCTTTTCTCACCCTTTTATTGAGGGCTGCTCTGTTTCTTCTAAGGGGTTCTTGCCCTCATGTACATGTAATGATCGCCTTAATTCAATTCATCCATTCTCATCCTCTGAGTTCACTGACATCCGAGATGTGGATGTTTCAACTTTCCACCTTCCGTTTGACCACATCCGGCTCACCTTGGTTCATTGCTCTTCCATTCCAGGTTTCTCTTCAATATTGATCTTTACAGCCTCAGACTTCCTTTTTATCACCAGGCACATCCACAGCTGAGTTTCCTTTCAGTTTGGGCCCAGCAGCTTCATTAGTGCTGGAGATACTTCTAGTTATCTTCCACTCTTCCTCAGTTGTGCATCAGGCAGCTTCCAGCCTGGGGGACTCATCTTTCAATGTCATCTCTTTTCTCATTTGAGTGTGGCCCTTGGGGTTTTCTTGGCAAAGATACTGGAGTGATTTGCCATTTCCTCCTCCAGTGGGTCATCTTTTGCCAGAATTCTGTATCAGGACTTGTCTTAGATAACCCTGTATGGCTTAGCTCCTTGTTTCACTGAGCTACTCAAGCCCTGCCACCGTATCAAGGCAATAATGCAAGGAGGGAATAAACTGGAGTCCATGAAAATAAATCTTTCACACTCTTTATGTGGAAAATGAGAAGCTTGTAGAGGTGATCTCTAATATCCTTTCTGCCTATAAAATGAGGAAATAACAAGTGAGAGAGAGACTAATCAAAGTGCTTTTGCAAACCTTAAGCCAGTAGAAATGTTGGGGACATCGGCTTTCATGACTCTAGGATTTTGAAGTTGTACTGAGTTCATTTTTTCCTCTCTTTCAGGAGGGAAAAGCATTTGCAGAAAGTAAGAAGTTATTGTTCATGGAAACCTCAGCCAAATTAAACTACCAAGTGACCGAAGCCTTTACTGCCTTAGGTAAGTAAATACTAATAATAATAATGATGATGATAATGAAAGCTAACATTTATATTGCACTTACTGTATGTCCAGCACTGTGCTAGATGTTTTACAATTATTATTTCATCTGACCCTCATAGCAGACCTGTGGAAGTAAGTGCTTTATTATCTCCATTTTACAGCTGAGAAAACTGAGATACCCTGAGACTGGGGAGCCAAAAGATTGAGGTTTGGGCCTCCCTTCCCACCTGAGCTCCCTAGAGGCTATTCACAAATCCACAGTGCTCTGTAGTTCAGAGGTCAACTAGTCCAACACCCTTGTTTTTACTGATGAGGAAATTAAGGCTAAGAGAAGTCACAAGACTAGATTTAAAACTGGAGAGGCCATTTAGTCCAGCCTCCCTCAATTTATGGATGAGGGTTGAGGTCCAGAAAAAGGCAATAATTTGCCCAAGTGGACACAGCTTATAGGCAACAAAAACAGGATTGTATGTATGTAGTCTATTCCCCAAAAGGATGTACGCTCTGTGAGGACAGGAATATTTTGGTTTCCTTGTATCCCCAGTGCTTAGCAGAGTGCCTGGTATGCAGTAAGTACTTAATAAGTATTCATTGATTGATTTATTGGCAGCTCTCCTTCTTGGAAGGCTGCAATATAAGCTTATGTGAAAGGCCCAACATTAGGAAGTGTATTCATCCACTCTATGGGTCTAGTCCATCTTCCAAGCATGTTGGAGCCCAGGAGGAAGGCTGGGATAATTCAGATTAGAGGTATCGATTTGGGAACTTCCCCTCCACAGATCCCTCAATGTGACTTTCAAGTGAGGGAGGGAGGAGCTGGCTTCTTGGGCAAACGTCTTGCTACCTTGTCTTTTTCCTTCTTTTCCTAGCTCGTGAACTGTTAAAAAAGGAAGAACAAAATGGGGGCCAAACTCAGCAGGTGGGTCCCCGAGTGGATCTGAAGACAACCAGAACAGAGAAGAGCAAATGCTGCCTGGACTAGGGGGGCAGGGCAGGTCCCATGAAGAGCCCTCCCCCCACTTTGGCTTTCTCTTGGGTTTCCCTCATGAAGATGAGTCTCTCGGTCCATTCCTGAAAGTGCCTTTGTTTTAGCGGGCGGATAGCCCTGCCCCAGCTATGGCAAGGATGACCTGGAAAGTTGACTCTTAAAATTCAGGACTTGCTGTCGTACAAGTTTCCCCCTCCCAGGGGGCAGAGGAAAATCCATGGGCCTTCAAGCAATGCTTCTGATGGACCCTGTGGGAGTAGGAGCTTCTGGGAGGGGCCACTGAGTCTGGAGCCAGAACACCCGATGCCTCCACTTATGGGCAGCTTCTCAGGGATACCACGGCCTCTCCCTCTCAGGCAATCACTGGTTTAGTGCCGACGGGGACCTTGGAAGTCATGTAGCCCGATCCCCTGAATTCCCAGCTGAGAAAATGGAGGCATGGATTGTTGAAGGGACCAGCTGTAAGTCACCCAACCAGCAGGGGACCAAGACAGGCTCTGAGCACTCTAACCACTGCACTGCCTGGCAGTGATCAGTGATCAGGTCAGAGTGAGGTATATCCCCTTGTGGCTGGTACTGGGGGAGCCCAACTCCAAGTGGACACAACAGGAAGGAGCTGAATTGGGAAGGGCAAAAACACTTAAATACTGTGTATACTTCTCCATGCCTTTATATTTATACCCTCTTCCTAGATGATTAAGAAGATGCTTTTCAAATCACTGTACAGCCTTCTGAGCCTCAGTTTCCTTCTCAGTAAATTATGATTAATGACACTTGTGCATAATTACATTGGAAATGTTAGTGTCTTCAGAGCTATAAGACTCACTTCTCATACTCGCTTACTATATATCCTTGGCCATGTCACTGTTAGCTCCCTGGGCCTCAGTTTCCCTGTCTATAAAATAAATTAAGCTAAATGGTCTCTAACCTCCTTTCCAGCTCTAGATAGATCTAAGTCTCATTCTCCCTCCAATATGGGGTTGATGTGAGTAAATACTATGCAAGTTTAAAAGCAATATGGAAAGATGTTCAGTCAGTCAGTCAATCAACAAGGATTTATTAAGTGCTTACTGTATGCCAGGCACTGTGTTAAGAATTGGAAATATCGATACAGTAAAAAGGACAGTTCCTGTTCTCAAAGAGCTTGTGTTCTAATGAAGACAATACATAAAAGGAAGCTGAAAGGCTGAAGGTGGGGTGGGTACCCCAAAGGGCAAGATAGAGACACCCAGAGGAGGCAGCCCAGTGGGAAAGGAAGATATTATTAATAACAACACAGAGATTGTAGTCATCTTAACTTAGCAGACTGCTGTCTCACTATTCTACCTGCTCATGTCACAGTGCCAGCAATCAGCTGGGCTTGGAGGGATCCATCCCATTTAATGCCGTGATTATATGATTATTGAAAAAGAAACCCAACCAACGAAACATCATTTGGTCTTGTCGTTGCCATGGCCCAAAAGACCAACAATGGTGCTCTGTATCTGAGGCAGAGAGAACCAACTTTGGTTTTCACGTACTGCTTCTGGCACCTGCTGGCTGTGTGAACTTGGGTAAGTCACACCTTTTCAAAGCCCTGTGGGTGATTCTCTAAGACTTAGTTATATGATCTCAGTTAATAGAGGAACTTTCCGCACTGGGAGTAACAACTACAAGAAACTCCCAGACCTAGATCAGAGCAAAATGCCGTCTTCAGTGTTTCTTGACCATCTTGAAGTGTTTCTGTGGTTGTTGCATTCATACATTTTTAACATTGGAGCATCTTAGGTCTTTCCCTTGGATGCTGCCACTTTCCCCTCCTCTCACTTTTGCTCTTCCTCCTCATCCTTCCCCTCTTCATATTCCCTCTCCTC
>JAJPUD010006706.1:0-10769 GCA_023553655.1 Myrmecobius fasciatus | reverse complement strand
CTTTCTTTCTTTCTTTCTTTCTTTCTTTCTTTCTTTCTTTCTTAGGCAATTGGAGTTAAGTGACTTGCCCAGGTTCACACAGCCAGGAACTGGTTAGCTACCTTTTCAAAGTGGCCAGGAGAGGGCAGTGAAATTCCCGGGGCAACCAAGGTAAATTGAGCACATCATAAAATTATGGGCCAAAGCTGCTGAGGCCATCTCAGGTCCCACTGGCTGAGATGATACCTTATCTTCATTTCACTCTTATGCTAGGATAAGAATGGGGCTCCTGTCTGTCTGGGCCTCAGTCCCTCTTCATAAAATGGGAGAGTTGGGCCAAATTGCTTCTGAGGTCACTTCCAGCTCTCACCTATGATTCCATGATCATTAGGTGCAAAGCACTGTGCTAAGTGCTGGAGCCAGATCCATACTGTGTGACTTTGTTAGTGGATGCCTAGAGATGCGGGCCACCAGCAGGGAAGTGGATGGGGAGCATGGATCCTATACAGTCTTGGTGGAAAGACCAATGGTATGGGTGAGTTTTGCAATAGGACCCAAGGAAAACATCCTAACTCACTGCTGCAAAGTGATAGTAGTAGTAGTAGTAGTAGTAGTAGTAGTAATTGTTGTTGTTGTTGCTGTTAAATAACCCAAAGGAAAGTGGGAAGATACAGGGTAGGTACAAGCAGCTTGCAACACATTGCCAGCATGATGTGTATGTGGGAAGTTAGATTAGAGTATCATAAAGCAGCTAACTTTGAATGACCAGCCAGGAAAGCAGGCAATGAATGGCTCAATTGTAACATAGTCCCCAAGACACTGAAAGAATCAGACAGTGATAACTCTATGGAGAAAAGACAAAAGAGGGGCAGGGAATGATAGCCAGGAAATTATAATCAGCATTGGTTAAAATAGCATAACTAGGGCACTAGATTGGGACCTACGAAGACTGGGATCAAATTATGCCTCCTTTATTTACTAGGTGTGTGACTCTGGGGAAGTCTTTCTTCATTCTGGGCCTCAGTTTCTTATCTGTAAAATAGTTGCCCTTGCTCTATAAAGTTACGGTGAAATTCTAATGAAATGATATCTACAAAGTGCTTTTCAAGGTGTAAAAAGTACTATATAAATGTGAGCTATTATTATTATTAGCAGTAGCAATATTGCTATTATTATTAGTATCTATGCCAATAAAATTAAATTTATCAAAACATCAAGTTAAAGTGAATCTTCTCTCCTTCCTGCTTTCTTCCTCTTTCTTCCTCTCCTTTCTCTCTGTCTCTCTTTCTTTTCTTTCTCTCTGTCTTTCCACAATATATTTATTTACATGTATATATGTATTTATTTACATATATTTATATGTGTTGATCTCAATGGTTTTTCATACATTCTTTATTTTCATTTTGATAGTAGCAACAATGGTTAGAAAAGCAATACAAGAAAGTAATAATCGAATAGGTGTCTAAATGGGTCCTTTGAGGATTGACATTCTCTTTTTGAGGGATCTAGGTTTAATTCCCAGTTTTGCTATTTATTACCTGGGAGACCTTGGCAAATCCCTTCCCTTCCCTGGATCTTAATATTTTCATGGGTAAAATTGGGGTGTTGGATTAAATAACCTGAAAAGTCTCTTCCTATTCTAAACCTATGATTCTATATTTCCATGAACAGATGTCTTTCCTAGTTTAAAATCTATGAGCCTATGGAATATAAATTCAGAGACATATTAAACTGAAAAGAAACACAACATCAGGTAGCAAGTAGGTTGTAATGATCTGGGAAGCGATGCGCCATGTTGTTCTGTTCTTAAGTTCACTCTGCAGAGGCTTGGAGGAAAAGCTGGCAACCATAATCATCTTGAAGCAGGAATCCTACTCAAACAATGTTTCTTCTTTTCTCCAAGGAGGAAATGAGGAGGGAGAAGATAATAATGACGGTGATAGTGGAGAAAACATTAGTTATTCTTTATCTGATTTCTTTGGTAAAGGTTTTCTTTAAGGCTGATGGGTCATCACAGGTTTCTGGGGAGTGTCAAAAAAAAAAAGAAGAGCAAAGAAATGTTAAAAACCACTCAAATGAAATTCTGAGATTGGGAGCACTCCACTGCTATTCTCACATTTTAGTCAAAACTTGATTATTATATTATTAGTCAATTAACCTCTCAGTGACTAATATCCCCACATGCAAATTTTTAATGGCACTTCTCCTAACCCTTATTATTATTATTCCCTCTTGCATCTCCCCCCTCACAATGAAAGTTAAATCTTGTTTTTTTTCTATTTCTAAGACATCTTTTTTCAGTCCCCTTTTTTCCAGTCTGATTTTCTACCACCCTTATTCAGTCCCTCATCACTTCTCCTTTAGACTATAACAATGGCCTCTTAATTGGATCAATGAGATAATCTTAGAGACCCAGAAACAGTAAAAGGAAAGCACTTTGCCACCTTCAAAGCTTCATGTAAATATTACTATGATTACAATGTTAATAATAATCATTTCTAGTCTCCCTGCATTCAATTACTTTTCTCTCCAAATCATCTTTTGTGCAGTTACCAGAGAGATTCTCCTAAAGCACAGATGTGACCATGTCACGTCCAACTCAACAAACTTCCCCGATTCCTTATCACCCTATCCTATCTTCAGTTTGGCATGTAAAGTCCTTTCCAACCTGACTTTTCCCTACTTTTCCTACCTTCTTTTACTTTACTTGCCTTCACATATGCTCTAATCTCTCCACACTACTCTGTCTACTTACTATTCCTCACACATTCTATCTCATGCCTACAGACAATTGCCATGGTTGTCCACCATGCTTGGAAAGCCTTCCTTCTTCACCTATGCTTTTTAGAATCCCTGATTTCCTTCAAGATTCAATCAAATCCCTCCACGAGGCTTTTCCTAGTCTCTCCCTCACCCTTTGCCCTATCCCCCAGCTGCTAGAGACTTCTCCTCTAAAGTTACCTTTCATCTTTCCTAGTGTTTAATAAATTCTTGTTGACCGATACTGAATATTCCATTTTGTTCCCAAATTATCTTTGATCATCCTTTTCTTTACCTTAGCTTGGCTTAAGACTAAGATGACACACATTATAGTATTTAGCTGCAGATAATAGACTCATTGGGCTGAAGTATGAAACTGAATGTGATGAAAGTCTTACCGCAAAGATGTGATCCACCCTTCTGTTTTTCCCATTGGGATTTCTTTGAGTCAGGGACCCTCGATAAGGTGATTTTCGGTTGAAAAGGCCACCATCTCTGTCTTCATGGAAAACAAATGGTTTGATTTAATCATTTAGCTAGGTTTAAACTTTCAAGGACAATGGTAGTTTCCACGCTGGCTTCTAGATAGAATAAGCCTTTCAATCAAAGCAACCTTCTTTCCTCCCTAGCACCTTGGACAGTGCCTCCAGCTATCTGAAAGATCAATCATAACTCTTAGAAGAGGAATACTCAGTCTGTACTTTGTTTACCTTGGATCAAGAATGATTGTTCCCTTTTGATACCCATCCTTCCTTCCTTCCATCCATCCATCCATCCATCCATCCATCCATCCATCCATCCATCCATTCATTTAACAAACATTTATTAAACTCTTATTTTATGCCTAATCTGGGTGCTGCAGAAAGACAAAAGCAACATCCTTTTCCCCCTTAAGAAACTTGTATTCTATTGTAGGCATAAGGCATTTAAACATTCAAATAAATAAAATATAATTTAAGGGAAAATATTAATAGTTCAGATGATCATGAAAGGCTTCATGTTGGAGGGGACAGCTGACTTCAACACTGAAGGAAAGAAACTAAAGATTCTGAGAGTTGGAGATGAGGAGGAAATATAATTTTGGTAGAGTGGACACTGCAAAAGTATGGAGGTAGGAAATTCCGTGTCCAGTTCAGAAATCATCGATTAGGCCAGTCTGTCTAGAACCCAGTGTGTGAAGGGAAATTAATAGAAGTACACACAGACCTAGGGACCCTGATCCGAGGAAATAAAGTTGGAAAAATCTAACTTCCTCCAAGTGTACATACATGCATATAGATACACTCATACATTTAGATTTTGATGCTACAAGGATTTGGAATTTCTTTGGAGCAGATGGATCCCCAGGTCTAGCAGAGCAGATCATGAATCCTCTGTTCATAGATGACCTTGGAGGGCAGCAGTGGCCAAGAGATGAGTGTGACTCAACTTATCTAGATGAATTTTGGGGACAGAGATATAAGGTCTATTGCTAGAACTTCACTTAAAATTTTTCAGCTTGGTCAGGCCTGAGAAAGTTTGATTGCCATGGGCTTAGTCTTTGAGAATTCCTCATCATTGGGGAACACCCTTTTTCAGTTTCTTTTCACCCCAATTATTTAGAACCCTGATGAGATCCAAAAGGTAAACCAAAAAAATCATTGAGCATCCTAAATGGAACTCACCAAATTCATATATTCTGCTCACAGGGGAGGCCCCTTCCTTCAGGCCCTCCCTTGGAGCCTATTTACTCTTGTTTTAATGAGCAGTTTTAACCACTTTGGAGGTCTGCTTGTCAAGCTTGTAGCAGATTAGGAGCAGCCAATTAGAAAGGGGCTGCTAGAGGCAGGCACGTGGACATCAGGGAGGAGTGACAGTAAAGGACGAGACAGCCAAACTATTAAAAGCAGTTATGAACACAACAAGCACAGCCCTCGGTGGGCTAATTAATGCAGTGATGAACAGCTCTTCACCCTCAAGGTCAGGTGAAGTGGGATGGGGTAGGCAGTTAGGAAGGATCACTGAACCATGGCTTGTTCCTAACAATGACCTTGGAGCATCAAGGAAATGATATATTACACGCCTTCTGCTCTGTTGTAGGAGAAGAGGAACACTGACATCAAGTAAAGTGATTTTCTCATGAATCTATAGGGAATTGGGCAAGGTTAGTGCCATACTGTCCAAGTTAAAGGCCACATCCTCCTCCTCCTCCTCCTTCTTCTTTTTTGCTTTTTGCTGAAGCAATTGGGGTTAAGTGACTTTCCCAGAGTCACACAGCTAGGGAATGTTAAGTGTCTGAGACCAGATCTGAACTCAGGTCCTCCTGATTTCAGGGCTGGTGCTCTATCCACTGAGCCACCTAGCTGCCCCCACATCCTTCTTTTTCATGAACAAACTACAGAAGTGAAAAAAAGGCGTGTGATATATCTCTGGCAAACATGCTCTCTGGCAGTTTTGTTGAACTGTTTTGGGGGAATGTATTTGAGGGACTTGGGTTTTTATTGTTGAGAACTCAAAATCAGTTGAAGAAGGCTTTATCATCTATTATGGCCCAATAAATAATCTCTGTTAGGTACCGGATAAACAAAATTGTATTGTAGTCTATTGTAGGCATAGGGCATTTAAATGTCAAAATAAATAAAATATAATTTAAGGGAAAATATTAATAGTTTGGATGATCTTGAAAGGTCTCATGTTGGAGGTGACAGCTGTTTTAACACTTGAAGGAAACTAAAGATTCTGAAAGTTGGAGATGAGGAGGAAATAGTAAAATAAAATAGCTTCTGGCCTCAAGGAGCTTACATTTTATTGAGGGGATACAACATACATGCTATGTTGAGTATATTGGGCAAATACACACTATATCCCAAGCAGTACAAAGTGATTTCAAGAGAACTGGCCAGTGAAAGCAGCTGGAATGGCTACAGGGAGAAGGCACTTTGATGGTCTCCTTGTCCATTATGGACAGAGTCCAGCATATGGCAGCCAATGGCTTCTCATTGCCATTCTGTCATCGACTAGTTGTATGAACGGGAAGTATTTGTTGTATTTAAAACAAAATGACCTTGTTTTTAAAGGGGCAGACCTTTAACTTGAGTTTCTAGAGTGACCAGTTTCTGGAGGGTTCCAGGCTGTTGGGTTTTTCTTATATCCACAAAGAACAACTCTATCCATAATGGACAAGGAGACCATCAAAGTGCCTTCTCCCTGTAGCCAGCCCAGCTGTGTTTATTCATGTAACCCATGCAAATCCCCAGAATGTTTCTTCTTGTCTGTTCCCTAAATATTTGTCTCCAAGGTCCCTGCCTCTTTGTGGCTCCCCCAGCAGATAGACTGATGATTCTTACCTTGAAGTTTAAGAGAATTATTGAATATTCTCTTCTGGACATGGGGCCTAGACATTACCTATAAGAAAAAGAAATCTTTTGGCTTGAGACTTCATTGAATCCTGAGGGCCAGTTCCTCCTTTTGGGGAGTTGAGTGTAGGGCTGAGGGAAGAAGCAATGCTTGAAGTTTTAACAGATATCCAGTTTCTGAAGTATAAGTGCTCACCCTGAAAAAGGCATCCACCAAAACGCTCTCCTGAACTGGCAGAAGCTGGCACCTCCCGGAGTCTAGCCCTAATTTATGATTCTATGAGTCAGGAAGGCTCAGAAGTTTCTGACTCATAAGATAACAGATTTAGGGATAGAAGAAGGACTCAGAGCTCCTGGAATCCAAACTCTGTATTTCCCACATGAGGAAACAAAGGCCAAAGAGGTCACTCCCTGGGTTACATGACTAGGCAAGTCGCTATCTTTCAGTATCTATTTTCTCATCTGCCAAATGACAGAGTTGGGCCAGATACCCTTCCAAGGCACACTCCAGCTCTGAATCTGTGCTTTATGATTAGTTGAGACATTTAGCCAAGATCTTAGCTTGAAAAATCTACTTTCCTTCCAGTTAAGATGAACCATTGGACCCTTGGGTATAAGACCCCTGTGTAGGGGAATGTAGGGAAACTGAAAGGTTTTTTTTGAATGAGATAAGAGATAGTGAGTAGGAAGAACTGACATCTTGAAATGGCATCTGGTGGTCTGACTTAATGAGGCTGGCCTTGGTCTGATCTATGGAATCAGTCCAAACCCAGGGTGTACTTGGAGACAAAAGAAAAGGAGGTGAAAAAATGGAGTAGATTCATTTGCCTTTTGGGTGCCAGCCATTTTCTATCAATAAATAGCCTATCTTAGCTGAGTTGGATGCACTCAACACAGTCATGGGTTTGGCTTTCTTCCTGGTGTGTCTCAAGTTCAAGGACCATTTGGGTAGACCCAGTGCCTTGGTGCTATGTCTATTCACTCTTCAACCTATTCAAGACATTCACCTAATGGCAGGCTGGCTCTAAGCTAGCTGGGGAGGCTTCAAGCAGCAAGAGGGAGTGGTTAGGCAGGCAATAAAAGCAAGTATTAAGCATAAGGGTTGGGGGAGGTAAGGGGAAGGGAAGGGAGGAAGCCCATGGCAATGTCCCTTTTTTTAAAAGTCTCACTTGTGCATGCAACAGTCAAGGTTAGAAGGGAAGATAACTATCCATGTTAACTTCAGATGTCCTCCACGTTTTCATTCTTATTTTCAGTGATTTCTCAGTCATGTCCAAATCTTCGGGACCCCATTTGAAGTTTTCTTGGCAAAGATACTGGAGAGAGTTGCCATTCTTTCACCAATTTATTTTTATACATGGAGAAATTGAGGCAACAGTGTTAAATGGCTTGTCCAGGGTCACACAGCTTGTGTCTGGGGCTGTATTTGAACTTAGATTTTCCTGATTCCAGGCCAGCACTCTGTGCACTCTAGTGCCATTTAGCATCCTAATTCTTACATGTATGTGAGCAATTTTTTTTCCTGTTCAGTATGCTTTTCTCTATCTCTTCCTGAACTGTTTAATTGCATGGAAATGTTTAATTAATCAGAAACATTCAAAAAGTAAAAAAAAAAGGCAGCAAGAGAGTGACACTGGAGAGAGAACAGAGGAATAGCATCAGAGGACCTGGGTTTGAATCTCTGCTACTTATTACTTGTATAAACATGGACAAGTCTGTGTCTCAGTTTCCCCATCTGTAAAATGAAGAATTTGTTTTTGATGGTTTCTAACTAAATTATTAATCCTCTGCGTAATTCCCCCAAGTTTAATAGCTTTCTTCCACTTTTTGTAGAGGTGGGAGACTATGGTGTAAAATAAGGTATACTCTTTTAGACATTAATGTATCTATTGGTTTTGCTGAATACCCTTTCTTTTAAAATCTTTGTTATACTTCCTAGCTGTGTGACCCTGGGCAAGTCACTTAACTCCAATTGCCTCAGCAAAAAAAAAAAAAATCTTTGTTATACAACAGATCAAAATGCTTGCTGTCTCAGTGAGGGAGAGGAGAGAGAGAATTTGGAATTCAAATAAAAAAGAATATTAAAATTGTTTTACATGTCATTGGGTGAAAATAAAATATTATCAAAAGTAATCTTTGTTATAAGGGATGAGATGGGCAAAGCGAGAAGGATCTATTTGGAAATAGACAAGAATAAAAACAAGAGTTTTTAAAAGGCCCTATAAATATGAATAGCTCCATTCTACTTTTTGCCATCTGACATCAAGCCTTCATTTTCCCTTCCTCCTCTCCTCCTGTGGCTTCTGTGGGGGATGGACTGTTACTCACTTTGATAACTTCTGAATCTTCTGGATTTTCATCCTCAAGGCTGTTCTTGGAGGGCTGGAGTAGAAGTATCTAGGGGTGAAGAAGTGAGACACCATTTCAGGGGCTTCCTTGACACCCAACTCTGGTCAGGTCACTTCAAGCTGGATGGGAGGCTGATTCTCTTCTCTAGGTGATCATGAATCTGGGACTTTGCCCTAGACTTACAGGGATCTTAGAGGCTGTATGGTCCAACTCTTTCATTTAATAGGTGAAGAAACTGAGGCCCAGAGAGGTCATAGGCCCCAAGATCCTAGAGCTAAGAGGCTGTCTACACCAATCCCCTCATTTTCCAGAGGAGGTGGAGAGAGAAGGAAGGCCACTCCTAGGCTTACAGAATTGGAATTTAAACTCTATACATCTAAATAATCTAATACTCCAATGGAAAGATTTTCCATTTGAAAACAAAACAAATTAACCAATATCAGGTAGATAATAGAATTTTGGTCATTTTTTGGATCTAGGACTGTGGTATAGATTGAGGACTTGCTAGTGTAGAAACTCCCCTTCACTGAGGAAGATCAGAAACTCCTGGATTTGGAGTTGGGGGACCTGGGTACAACTCCCTGTTTCTGATGCTTCTTGCCTGAATGATAATGGGCAAATCAATTAACCTCTCCTTGCCTCAGTTTTTTCATCCCATCATAAAAAGAGGAGGGTTGGTGTAAACAGCCAGTAGGGCTCCTTCCTAAACCTGCAATCCTTGTATTGTGCTACCTGAATGACGCGGGCAAGTCACCCAATCAAGTCTGAGCCTTGGTTTTCTCCAATATCAATGAAGGAATTAGGCTTGATAGATGATTTCTGAGGTACCTTTTGATGCCAAACTTACTATTATTAATCATTATTTTTATTCCTAATAAGAGTTTTTCCCTTATATTAAATTGGAGATGAAAAAACTAATAGAAAATTATTTTCTTCTTCTTACTCTCCTTTCCTTTGGGGGAAAAAAGGAAAACAAATGCTTTGCAAGTAATATGCATAGTTAAGTAAACACAATTTGCTCACTGACTGTGCTGAGGGTTATTCAGCTACTAAGTGTTGATGTCAGGATTTGAATTCTGATCTTCCTGTTCCCAAGTCCAGGGCTCCATCCACAGGGACTTGGAATCAGGGTTGTGACTAATTCCATTTATAATCCTAATTCCTTTAGACTACCTCACATATTTTGTACCAAAATAGGCTAGATACAAACAGTCACAGCATAAATAAATAAGAGAAATATTTTTTAAAATTATCTATCAGGTCTATGGACATTAGAAAAGCTCATAACCAAAGAAGGATTAGTGAGGATCATAGAACGTAAAATGAATAAGTCTGATTACCTAAAATTAAAAAAAAAGATTTTGCACAAAGATTCAATAAAGCCAAGATTAAAAGGGAAATAGCTAGTTGGGAAAAATAGTTGCAACAAATTTCTCTGGCAGAGGTCTCATTTCTAATTAACTGGCTGAAATTTAAAAAAAAAATAAAAGCCATTCCCCAAGTCATAAATAATCTAATGATTCATGATCAAGGAGCAGTTGAGAGAAGAAATCAAGGCTGTCTATAACTGGATGAAAAAATGATCCAAATCATGAACAAAAAGAAGAAAAAGGAATAAGAAGAAGGAGGAGGAGGAAGAAGAAGGAATAAGAAGGAGAAAGAGGAGGAAGAGGAAGAAGAAGGAGGAATAGGAGGAGGAAGAAGGTAGAAGAAGAAGGAGGAGGAGGAAGAATAAGAAGAAGGAAGAAGGAAGAAGAGGAGGAGGAGGAGGAGGAGGAAGAAGGAAGAAGGAAGAAGGAAGAGGAGGAGGAGAAGGAGGAGGAAGAAGAAAGAAGGAGGCAGAGGAAGAAGAAGAAGGAAGAAGGAAGAAGGAAGAAGGAAGAGGAGGAGGAGAAGGAGGAGGAAGAAGAAAGAAGAAGGAAGAAGGAAGAAGGAAGAGGAGGAGGAGGAAGAAGGAAGAAGAAGGAAGAAGGAAGAAGAAGAAAGAAGCAGCAGTAGCCCAATATTATAATAGTATTTGTAGCAGATTTCTTTTGTAGTGGCATAAGATCCAATAGCGAGTCTGCAGGACACCGCAAGGGAAACAGGAAAATAAAAAACCCCAACGAATTTCTAAACTATAGGCTCAGAAGATCAGCCATATGCATTCCCTGTTCTCCCCCCCCCACCCCCTCCATCCCTGTTTGGTTCTAGGAACTGCAGCTGGGGCTGGGCTTGCTTCGGACAGTGATTCTATCTTCCTACTCCACTCTCCCCTCCCCACCCTCAATGCCTCCTACCAACCTGGAGGTTTGATTTCTTCCTGGGTTTCTCCCAATTTTTGACAGGGAGTCCAGCAGCGCTGAG
>JAJPUD010006705.1:103284-123126 GCA_023553655.1 Myrmecobius fasciatus | reverse complement strand
CCCCAGGATAGTACACTATGACCAAGTAGGATTTATACCAGGGATGCAGGGCTGATTCAATATTAGGAAAACTATCAGCATAATTAATTATATTAATAACCAAATTAACAAAAACCATATGATTACCTCAATAGATGCAGAAAAAGCCTTTGATAAAATCCAACACCCTTTCCTATTAAAAACACTAGAGAGTATAGGAATAAATGGGCTTTTCCTTAAAATGATCAGTAGCATCTATTTAAAACCATCAGCAAGCATTATATGTAATGGAGACAAACTAAAACCATTCCCAGTAATATCAGGAATGAAACAAGGCTGCCCACTGTCACCATTACTATTTAATATTGTATTAGAAATGTTAGCTTCAGCAATAAGAGAAGAAAAAGAGATAAAAGGAATCCGAGTAGCTAATGAAGAAACCAAATTATCACTCTTTGCAGATGACATGATGGTATACTTGGAGAACCCTAGAGACTCAACTAAAAAACTACTAGAAACAATTCACAACTTTAGTAAAGTTGCAGGATTCAAAATAAATCCACATAAATCATCAGAAGTTTTATATATTACCAACAAAGTTCAGCAGCAAGAGATACAAAAAGAAATTCCATTTCAAATAACAGATGATAGGATAAAATATTTGGGAATCTATCTGCCAAGGAAAAGTCAGGAATTATATGAAGTAAACTACAAAACACTTTTCACACAAATAAAATCAGACCTAATCAATTGGAAAAATATTAAGTGCTCATGGGTAGGCAGAGCGAACATAATAAAAATGACAATACTACCCAAACTAATCTACTTATTTAGTGCCATACCAATCAAACTCCCAAGAAATTATTTTACAGATCTAGAAAAAATAGTAGCAAAGTTAATTTGGAAGAACAAAAGGTCAAGGATTTCAAGGGGATTAATGAAAAAAAGTCAGATGAAGGTGGCCTTGCTGTACCAGATCTAAAACTATATTATAAAGCAGCGGTCATCAAAACCGTTTGGTACTGGCTAAGAAATAGAGCAGTGGATCAGTGGCACAGGATAGGTTATCAGGACAACCTAGACATTAACCTTAACAATCTAGTGTTTGATAAACCCAAAGACCCCAGCTTTTGGGATAAATACTATCTATTTGGCAAAAACTGCTGGGAAAATTGGAAACTAGTGTGGAAGAAATTAGGGCTTGACCCATACCTAACACCACATACCAAGATAAAATCTAAATGGGTTCATGATCTAGATATAAAGAAAGACTTTGTAAGCAAGTTAGAGGAACGTAATATAGTTTATCTCTCAGACCTGTGGAGATGGAATAAATGTATGTCCAAAGAAGACCTGGAACTCCTAATTGAACACCAGATGGATAATTTTGATTATATTAATTTAAAAAGTTTCTGTACAAACAAAACAAATGCAGACAAGATTAGGAGGGAAGCATCAAATTGGGAAATCATCTTTACATTTAAGGGTTCTGATAAAGGTCTCATCTCTAAGATATATAGAGAATTGTTTCACATTTATAAAAATTCAAGCCATTCTCCCATTGATAAATGGTCAAAGGATATGAACAATTTTCAGATGATGAAATTAAAACTATTTATAATCATATGAAAAGTTGCTCCAAATCACTATTGATCAGAGAAATGCAAATTAAGACAACTCTGAGGTACCACTACACCCCTGTCAGATTGGCTAAAATGACAGGAAAAGATAATGATGAATATTGGAGGGGATGTGGGAAAACTGGAACACTAATACATTGTTGGTGGAATTGTGAACGGATCCAGCCATTCTGGAGAGCAATTTGGAGCTATGCTCAAAAAGTTGTCAAACTGTGCATACCCTTTGACCCAGCAGTGTTTCTGCTGGGCCTATATCCCAAAGAGATCTTAGAGGAGGGAAAGGGCCCCACATGTGCAAGAATGTTTGTGGCAGCCCTTTTTGTAGAGGCTAGAAACTGGAAACTGAATGGATGCCCATCAATTGGAGAGTGGCTGAATAAATTATGGTATATGAATGTTATGGAATATTATTGCTCTGTAAGAAACGACCAGCAGGACGATTTCAGAGAGGCCTGGAGGGACTTGCATGAACTGATGCTGAGTGAAACGAGCAGAACCAGGAGATCATCATACACAGCAACAACAGTATTACATGATGATCAATTCTGATGGACATGGCTCTCTGCAACAAAGAATTGTCTCAAACCACCTCCAATTGTTCACTGAAGAAAACCATATACACCCAGAGAGAGGGATATGAAATATGGACCACAACATAACATTTTCATGATCTCTATTGACATTTGCTTGCATTGTGTTGCTTTTCTCTGATTCTTTTTTTTTTCTTGTGGATAGGATTTTTCTTCCGTAACTTCTCAAGTATTTCAATATTATTAACATGTAGTGGACTTCCTGCCATCTAGGGGAGGGGAGGGGACTGGGGGGTAAAATTTGTAATGGAAAGCTTTGTAAAGATTAACGCTGGGGAACTACCCATACATATGTTATACAAATAAAAAGCTTTAATAAAAAAAAACAGACTAAAGAGACAGAGCTTGATGAAAAGACAGGGTAGCTAGGTGGAAGAGTGGATATAGTGCCCAGCTTAGAGTCAAGAAGACATGAGATTAAATGTGGCCTTAGACATTTAGTAACTCCATACTTACCCTCTGTCTGCCTCAGTTTCCCCATCAATAAATTAGGGATCATAATAGCACCCACCTCACAGGGTTGTTATGAAGATCAAATGAGATAACATTGTAAAGCAATTCTGATAGCTCCTGGCTCCTCATAAGAGCTATATAAATGTCACCTATTATTATTATTATTATTATTATTATTATTACTATGTCGATAGATCAACTTTCCTGTTTCAAGTTAGTCTAGGCAATGTGCTTTTTGTTTATTTACTGAAAAGAAAATATTTTCTGAAAAATCCTGCATCCCTCTCTGGGGTGCACATCCTCCAAACAATGGTATCTTATGATCCATCTGTTTCATTTCCAAAAGTGGTCTGTCCTGAGTTCTTGGAGGCAGGAAGCAGTAAGCTTTGAGTTCTGAAAGAATGAAAGAAATCCCTTCACCTACAAATGACCAAGTGGCCCTGGGGAAACAGCAGACAAACAAACATACACAAAAAAACAAGCAAATTAAATTGTGTTTATTATTTTAGCCCATATCCAGCATAATGCAATCTGCTATGAGATCCAGACATGGTAGACCTGTTAGTGACATGTTGAATCTGTTGGGAGAGGCAGAAGATGAGCGTTTTTGTGACTTAGTACTAAGAACTAGACCAGAGATTCCTAAAGGCCAAGGTGGCTTGGAGAAGTCCCTGAAGGGAGAGATCAAACCTTTTTTAAAGTTATTATTTACACAAGCTCCAAAGTAGCATAATTCAAGAAAACAATAACTCTCCAAGCCCCAGTGAAAAGAATTTGTGGAGCTCGTCTTCCCAGGCCTTCTGTTCTGCTAAAGCCTAGCAATGGAGCCTGAAATCTTAAACTGAAACTAAAAAAAGCTCTTCTCAACATTAACTGCACTTTCCTAGATATCTTTAATGAATTGTAAATTACATATGAAAGATCCTGAAATGCTTTTATTCCCACTGTCCTTTCACATCCCCTTCTGGGCGATGGCAAGATTGGCATGGCGAAAGATTTCTCTTGACATACTAGGCATCGAGCCGTGATCTATCAACTTGGCTCCCCTCCCCGTGTCCAAAAAGCTGTTAAAATATATTCTTTTTAAGTCTTAAGCGAAGTTGTTATAATTCCTTGTTCCTGGAAGCTGGCAACCTCTAAATGGATTTTTTAAGCATTTGAGAGGTAGGATATGAGAGAGGAGAGAGTCTTTGGAATAGCATGGTCTCTGACCCTGTCTCCTCAAATTCATTTCTCTCAAACTAGAACCCTTTTTCTTCATAATTAAGTCATATACATAAATAATTGAAAGCAATAGTAAGAAGCAGCTGCAGTGGCATTCTAAATACAGAGCATAGAAAGGAATGGGCCGTCAGTCCTAGACTCCATTCTTATATCTCCACTGGATGAGAGCACAGCATCATCTCCTTTCAGGAGAACAGGAGTGCAGTTAATCCATTACTAGTTGGCAGCATACCCTTTCAGTTGCTTTCCTTCTATGTTCCTTTTCCTACCTTGCATAGTGAGATCTTCTTCCTGGAACTTTGGCCATGTTCACTCAGTCTAGACAGTGGCGATTCCATCCCTTCTCTCCTACTCCCTTTCATAGCCAAGCAAAGAGTAGGCTTACAGGTCCTGTACTGTCTATCAGTAGCCAAGTGGGCTGAATGTCCTTGGACCAGCTATCGAAGGAAAAGAACCTATTTCTATCATTATACCAGCCATCTTTCAATATTTCATTGACTTCAGGATCTTATTTATGTGTGTTCTTTTCCTATTGGTGCACTCTGCCATCTTTCTATCAATCCTAGAGTCCTTCTACTGTATTTCTGTATTTCATCACTATGATTGTTGTATCGGGGCTAATCATCTATCAATAATCCCTCACTCCAATCTTTTACAGTTATACATATTCTCCATTGTGTCTTCCATAATTCTTTATGTACCTTTGTAATCCTTGGTAATATGTTGCAGCCCACTTATTCCTACTCTGTGCCTTTTCACTACCTTGGGGGTAATCTGTGGTTTGGGTTCCTCAGAGATCCTGTAATTGCCACTAGGTGACTAGTCTGAGCTTGGTGAATCTTGGCCCTGACTCTTTTCAGAGATCTGAGATCTGGTCCTTACTTCATAATGGGTGGGAATAGAAAATGTTGGAACTGATTGACCATAAGATCTGGGGACACAGAATCATCTATATAGAGATGGAAGGAATGTCAGATGTCATCTAATACGGGCCTTTTATTTTATAGATGAGGAAACTGAGGCTCAGAAACAGGAAATAACTTACTCAAGTTTCTACAGATGGTGGCACAGCCAAAATATAGATAGAGATCTTCTAACTTCAAATCCAGGACTGTCCCAACTGTGCCCTAGTACCTCTGGTGATTATTCTAGATAGTTAATGAATTGCTTTTTCGCTAAGCAGCTGAAAAAAAATCAGTCCCTAGACTGATTTCCGGTCAATAGAAACAGTTGGCCAACAGGGTCTTATTCAAATCCCTCTCAGCTTGGCAGAATCTGGCAGAGATTATTCTTCACTGGCATAACTTTTGAGAAGTCAGAGTTACAACACCTTCCATCTCCCAATCCCCACCAAGGTAAGGCCTTGAAGAATGATTTTGTGAAAGAAAATATATTGTAGAATGCCCTGCCATTTCAAAATCCAACTGGATCTTCCCTATAGATGTGAATGTCCTCTCTATGATCCCACTGGCAAATAACATCGTATAGATTGAATTAGGCCTTGGAACACTATGGAGCTTTATCAGTCAGATCTATGGTCACTACAAAGAGTTCAGTGGAGCTATCACAGTGGAAAACAAAGGAGATGAAGAATATACATAGCTCACATTAAGAAATGCAGCTATCCATCAATTGGAGAATGGCTGAATAAATTATGGTATATGAATGTTATGGAATATTATTGTTCTGTAAGAAACTACCAGCAAGATGATTTCAGAGAGGCCTGGACAGACTTGCATGAACTGATGCTGAGTGAAATGTGCAGAACCAGGATATCATTATACACGGCAACAACAATACTATATGATGATCAATTCTGATGGACATGGCTCTCTTCAACAATGAAATGCTTCAAACCAGTTCCAACTGTTCACTGAAGAAAGCCATATACACCCAGAGAGAGGGATGTGAAATGTGGACCACAACATAACATTTTCTTGCTCTCGATTGATGTTTGGTTGCATTGCGTTTCCTTTCTCTGATTTTTTTTTCTTGTAGATAACAATTTTTCTTGCACAAAAATGATAAGTGTGGAAATATGTATACATATATTCGATTTGTCAAGTATTTTAACATAATTAACATGTAGTGGATATCATGCCATCTAGGGGAGGGGTGGGGAGTAGGGGGGGAAATTTGTAACAGAAAGCTATGTAAGGGTTAATGTTGAAGAATTACCCATACATATGTTTTGCAAATAAAAAGCTTTAATAAATAAAAAAAAGAAATGCAGCTATGCTGGAAGCCCATTAAAAATCTCTCAGTATTGAAGAAGCACTATAGATAAATCATGAGATAAGCCCAGAGTCCAATAGGAAGAGCTGAGTGGGTTGGATCTCATCTGGGATCTAGGCTAGAATTCTGTGTTGAGAGTCAGGAAGATACACACAGCACATATTTAACACTATATAAATACATATTCCCTTTCTCTTCCCCTTTCTTTTCCCCATAACAGAATATTCATATCAATGACATCCCAGATTCATCAAAATTTCCAAATATTTTATTCAGGCAATGTCTTCAATGGGTTACTAAAAGCTACAGAACATGACAATGGCTGAAGACCTTTTGCTTTCTTGAAATTATTCGTATTTATCTCATTACTAGAGGCAGCTGGGTGGTTCAGTAGACAGAGCACTGGGCCAGGAAGATCTGAGTTCAAAGATGACCTCAGATATCCACTAGTTGTGTGATCTTGGACAAGACACTTAATTTCTGTTGCCTTAATCCCCAGGAGAAGGAAATGGCAAACCATTCCAGTATTTTTGCCAAGAAAACCCCACAGACAATACTGGTACACTATGGTCTACGGGATCATAAAGAAACAACAAGAAAAATCCCATTACTACTTTGGGTACAGAAAGTTATGTGTGGATTGTCATATTTCTTTAAAAAGACCATTTCACTTACAAAGCCTCATTCAAAGTAAGTTTTCTTTCTTGCCGCCTGGGTTTTATATATTTGTAGGATCCTAGATTTGGAGTTAGAAGAGGCCTTTGAGATCAAGCAGCCCAACTCTCTTTTTATAAGTGAGGAAACTGAGGCCCAGAGGGTCAGTGAATCAACCAAAGTATTTTCTTTATTGTTTTTCTCCCTCCCCTTTACTCTAGAAGCTTGAAAATATCAGTACAAATTAGGATTTTGAGACTATAGTTTGGCTTGATACCTGTAACAAATAAGAGACTTAACTATAAAAGTACAGAATGGAGATCAATGCAATTACTTGTAACTAACCCCTGCTGGAGCAATTTACAACCTCATCTAGCATGAGATTGACTGGGTCTCCATATTAATCATTTGAACTTCACAGAGAACAGTTCTATTGGAGCTTAGAGGATGTAAATCATAGTTTCCAGAGAACAGCTTTTCATGAACAAAAGGAGAAATAAAGATCCTTCTTTCATGGCTTATCTGATACATCTTTTCTTAGTTATTTTCCTTTACTCTTAGTAATCAAAACATAGCATGTTCAGATCATATAGCTAGCGTTTATATAGTGCCTTAAATGTTTTACAAAACACTTTATATATGCTACCTTATTTGATACTCACAACAACCCTGTGAAGCAGATGTTATTATTATCCTCATTTTACAGATGGGAAACTGAGATCAAGAGAGTGTCTGCAGTAGGATATCAACTCCAAGTCCAACACTCTATCCAAAGCACCACCTAGCTGCTCAATTATTTTTTCACAGTGCAATATGGAACTGGTTATAGCCAATTTGAAGCAGTTTAAACTGTTCAGGCTAGTTTAGACCAATCAACTACATCTCCCTGATCACCTTATCAAAGAGATAAAAAGTCTAAGACAGGGTCATTAATTCACTGTGAATTAATTCATCTGAAAACTAATCCAAACATTCTGGAAAGCTATTTTGAATTATGTTAAGAAGTCACTAAAATGGTGGTATACTCTGACACAGAGATCCCACTGCTAGGCATGTTCTCTAATAATGACGAGAAGGGGAAAAATCCTATAGTAACAGTATTATATATAGTACTTTCTACACTAGTAAAAAAGAAATGGAATCAAAGTAGATGCTCATTGATTGTGGAATGGCAAAGTAAATTGTGTTATATGAGTGCAATAAAATGTTACTGTGTGGTAAAACGATGAATATTATGAATACAGAGAAGTATATGAAAACTTCTAGGAACTGATGCAAAATGAAATAAATAAATGAGGAAAAGAATATAATTAATGACCAAAAATGGAATGTAGAAAAATACAAAAGATATTAACCAATGTATAATTATAATAATTAAGCTTAGCCCAAAGGAAGAGAGAAAAAATCTACCTCCTTGCCTTCTTTATAGAACTGGGAGTCTCTAAGTGTGGAATGATAATGCTAGGATAAATTAATGTGTTGGTTAGGCTTTATAAGTGCTTTCCCCTCCTCTTTTTTAATCCTTTTATTTTTTTCATAAGAGAAGACCCTATGGGAGGAGAAGGAGAAATATATTTGACGATGAAATATAAAAAGAAAAAAGAAAAGGAAAATTCAACTAGTAAAAAAACAAGAAAATGAAGGATCTATGCATAGCCTTGATAATTCAATTAATTAGTAAGTGTAATTAACCAAGAGTCCTCCATTCCTCACTATTGCTAGAGAGCAAGTGATTTGTGGCATTTCTTGAGCTAACCAAAAATTATATCATGAAATAGTTGGAGTATTCAAGGAATCTGGTGCTATGACTAGTCCGTTATGGTCTTGGCTCAGCATCTTATTTCTGACCATCTCATAATCTTTGTGTTCTTCTCACACCTAAATCCCTTTCATGTTATCTGGCCTTTGGTGATGTTTCTTCCCTCATTGAGGAGCTCTCAAATTTCTGCAACTGCAAATTTCTCAAAGGCAGAGACTATAATACTCTGGAAACCACTTTGGAAAGAGACTAACAAAGTCACTGAGCTGTTCATAGATGCAGTGAACCTTCTACTGGGCAGATAATCCAAAGAGGTCAAAGAAAGAACAAAATCCTCTTTACAGAGTTTTATAGAAGCTGGTTTGTAGGAGCAAAGAAATGGATTCAAAGTTGGTGCCCACCAGTTGAAGACTGAATGAACAAAAGATATGAATGTAACAAAATATTACCACATTGTAAGAAACATCAGATATGAAGCATTCAGAAGAACTTGGGCATACTTGTTTGAACTGATGCAGAATGAAGGAAGCAGCACTAAGAAAACTGTTTACCCAAAATCAACAGTACTATAAAGGAAAACAATACTGTTAGACAACTGGACACTAATACACTGATCCATCTTAACTTGAAAAGACTGACTCTGAACTTCATTTCCCTCTTCTTGGAAGAAGTGTAGTGGGCTATGGGTAAACAATAAAGTGTCCATCATTACTCATGAACAGTGTATTGGTCTCTTAATTATTATATTATTACAGGGAGGGTTCTGGTGGGGGAGGGAAAGGGAGGTAGAGTTATTGGGAAGTGATGACCAAGTCAAAATAACCATCAATAAAATCTTTCTTTTTTTTAAAGAATAAATAGTGATAATCTCATGGTTTATCAATAATCTATTCTAAAATTATAGCAATCTCTTCTTCTAAAGGAGTCATGCCAGATAGATCTGAATAGAAGAGTACCCATTTCATTTTGATCTGAAGGTGGTCAAACCATGCTATTTTCACTTCTAATTATTTCTACAGAATACTCAGAAAAAAATCACTTGAGAAAAACTTAGTCTAGATGGCTGATACAGGAAGGAGTTGCCTGGCCAACTGAAAGTTCATTAGGGCCTTGAGCTTCTCCTACCTTCTGTAGCTTACCTCTCGGCCATTACAAGTCTCATTAGTAAGTGCCTTAGAGGACAGAAAGGAAAGGGGCAGGGAAGCGTGTTAGGTGATTTCCCAGAAGTTCTGGAAAAAGTTTAGAGGGGCATGAGAGGAAATGTAGGGGAAACGGTGAGTACCCAGTGGGGAGATCATCCATTGGGAAGTTGTATGTTACATTCTCTTCCTTTCCACCTCTCTTTATTAGCCCAGAGATCAGAGTTTGGGTTGGAAACATACTGACAGTGTATTTTGACCATCAGGACTGCCACTGGCCAGTGGAAGTAAGAGAAAAAGTTCTTGAGACTTTAGCTCTGACAGAATGTGTGACCCCTGACTAAGTATACTAGGGCCGCAGGGAAGGTGGGGAGGTCAGTGACAAACCCAAGAGATTCCCCAGAAGGGATAACAAGGGGCTTGAGCGTCACAACACCAACTGCAGGAACGTAAAATATCAAGGATATGTTGAGGAACACTGAGAAGTCCAGAGAAACCCGTGTGACAGACAACAAGCACTTATTAAGTGCATACTGTATACCAGGCACTATGCTAAGTACTTGGAATAGAAAGAAAAAAAATGTTCCTGGGCCCAAGGAACTCACATTCTAAGGGGGGGAGAAAGCATGTAAATAATGAGGTATACACCAGATATATGCAGAGTAGATGAACTGTAACTTTGGAAGGGAAAGCATTAGCAGTTGGGGGAAATGGGAAAGCCCTCCTGTAGAAGGTGGGCCATAAAAATCTGAGTCTTGAAGGAAGCTAGGGAAACCAGGAGATAGAGGGGAGGTGGCAGATGGTCCCAGGTATGGGGAATAGCCCCTGAGAAGGCATGATATGGAAGACACAGATGATGAAGTGGGAGAAAGAAGCAATTCCTGAGAAACTCTAAGGCTACCCAGCCTTGGGAGCACCACAAACAATCTGTGGGTAAGTAAGCTGTAGAACTCAATGATGGGAACTACCCCACCCCTACCACTCTTCAATTGTACCTCTAAGCCATAATATTAGCATATCTACCTAATCTTTGTTTCTCTTTCCTATAAAATTATCTTCCAGATTTTGACTCTATTAGATACCCTAGGAACTTTATCCTGCTTCAATTAGCGTTACAATTATAATAAATCTTTGCCCCTTAATTTGGAGAGTGAGTGTGTGAATTCTTTCGCCAAACTCAAAATACCAACCAGGGGACCCTAATATTGCTGGGTTATCTTCCGTTTCAACAGAGGGTTACGCCCAAGGAACTCTAAGAAAGCCAGTCTAGCTGCATTGTAGAGATCATGGAGAGCAGTACAGGGCAAGGAGACTGGGATGGCAGGAAGGCCCCAGGTTATGAAGAACTTTAAAAGGCAAAGGACTTTATATTTCCTTCTGGAGGGGAGACACTGGAGCCCATTGAGCAACATGGTCAGGCCTTCTAATGGAAAAATCACCTTGGCAGCCAAGGATGGATTGGAGGTAGGGACACAATCAAAGCAGGGAAGCTGATTGAAAGGATGGATACGATTCAAGAGGAGACAAATCCTAAATGAGAACTAACTGCTACTTTTAAGGAACCATTGCTTACCTGCTGAATGAGTTTGCATCAAAATCCTGATAGAAAGAATGATGAAAAGCAGCTTTAAAAAAGGCCAGATGGAAGGAAGAGATCCAACATTCTTTCCTTCTAGGACCTAGCACATGGAAATCTTAAATCCTAATGGCAAACCGGGAGCAGAGAAATTGGGGCCAAGTTGCCCAAGTTTATGTCTCGGCTGTTTCTTCCTTCTGTTAAGTGATTAATGGTTATCAACATTTAAATGGTCTAAGCAAAGCAAAGGAATAGAAAGCTTAATGAATGGTTTCTCAATAATGGATGGATTCCCTAAGAATGTATTAAGTACCTAGTGTGTGGACCAGTCTGGAAGGGGGGGTAAAATTAAAGTCTCTTATCCTTCTGAAAGCAACTTCATTTCTCAAAAGGATTCACTTCAGTGTTTCTCAGTTTTCTCATCTGTAAAATAAGGTGGGGGAGGAGAGGCACATACTGGGTACTATTTATAGTCTCTGGCTCAAAATTCCTGAAGCCTGTGATCTCATGACCCTGAATGACTCCTGATAAACCTCTGACTGGTCAATTTATCAGTCAGAAGGGGAAAAGATTGGAATTCACTTCAATCTCATTTCTGTCTCTGCATACCCAGCATTGGTGCTTCCCAAACGCTCACTGCATTGGCTGTGATCCCACAAGAGATACAGAAGGCAATATATGACCCCCCAGCTCCAGTCTTCAGATGTCCACACGGTACATTCCTTGGCTCTGGAAGCTTCTGAGCTGCTAATTATTGTGTAGTCATATATTACTACTACCCAGCAGGTCAGAGTCTCTTACTAGATCATTTGTGTGAGTATGTACAGAGTAGAGTGGCCTAGCAAGTGCCCAGAGCAAAATGTCTCAAGACCTTCACTGGGCCCTCTGCTTCCTATGGCCCTATGCCTCCTGCCTTCTGCTCTAGAGATGTTTTTTCTTGGGATCAGGTCTAGAGTTGAGTTTTGTTTAGCCTGTTATACAATAAATCTAACAGATTCAATAAGTCTGGGTTTGATGTCCTTCTTTGTTTACATAGATGATAGGGAATGAACTGGGAAAGGCTCCTTAGAGAAATCCCCAGTTTTCCAGATTCTAGAGAAGGAAGTCATAGTACTTCCCATAATTCCCGCTTCCTTATTCTTTTCTTCTAAGTTTAACTTGTCAGGCTTCCAAGGAGAACTAAGGGAAATGAATTCCAGGATGAGAAGTAGTCTATTCCTCCATTCCAAGAGCTATCCAGTTATGGCCCAGACAGGTGGATACATTTTAGAATAGGACTGGATTGAGCAATTACTCCTGAGAAGCAGGGTCCAGTGAGAACCTTAATGACCAGGCTTCATAGCTAGTCCTAGGGTTTCTGGGCTTACTTGGTCTGTTGCCATCCTCCAGGTCTGCCTGGAACCATCAAACATACTTTTCCTATTCTGTTTCCCATTACCGTAAGAGAACTCTAAAACTAACCTGATGTCTTCGGTATCTTTCAGATCAGAGATAGTAGGATGAGTTCCTGACTAGGACAGACTTTTGCTGGAAGGGATGAGGTGAAAGCATTAGATAACTGATATTAATAAGCAGATGGTCACTGAGCAGAGGTATCTCTGTGGTTCTATTTATTAAGCAAACTTAGATGATCTTGACATAGACACAAGAGAATCTATACCTTTGCACATGCTTTTAATGGACGCCATTCTTACCTCAGCTGCTTAGAATCTCTGTTGCTGAACAGCTGTTCAGTCGAGGCTGACTTTTCGTGACCTCATGGGCCATAGCATGTCAGGCCCTTCAGTCCTCCAGTATCCCTCAAAGTCTGTCCAAGTTCATTTCATTGTTTCCATGATACCATCTGTCCACATCATCCTCTGCTTCCCACTTCTCCTTTTGCCTTCGATCTTTCCCAACATTAAGGTGTTTTCTAGCAAATCACATTTTCTCACTGTTGAGGGATAAAGCACCCCAACAAAGTTTGGGGGTCCCCAGGTCAGTATCGCAGGTATCACAAAAGAATTCACAGACTCACTTAGTCTTCAAGTTAAGGGGTAAAAGATTTATTACGCCGACAATAGCGGGCTAAATTCCAAAAGGGATCAGCAAAGGACCCAAGAGAAAGGAAGTAGATTTATAGGACAAAGTTGATCAGAGTTTCACATTACTAATTTGCTAATTTTATGGCTTACAAGTAGGTTTGAGGGGTGGACTATTCACTATTGTTCAGGAACTTGATTATTACTAACCAACAGATTATCCATCTGACAGTCAATAATGTTTGTTGGACTATATTCTAAGGCCAGAAGACTTTGAAATCATTGACAGACAGAACAAGAGCATTCTTAAGTCCGAGGGCCTCAAGATCACTAATATATCTTCCCTAAAATCTAAGGGAAGAAATCTTATTATATTCTTAGGCCAGAGGACTTTTACAATCATTGATAGGTACATTGCCAGAAGAATAGCACTCCAAGGTTGGGGTGGGGACCTTGGGATCACAGTTTCCAAAGCCAGAAGACTTTAGAATCACTGACAGATCATCAGAACAGAAGCACCCCAAGATCAGGGGTACCTCTCTATTACTGTCTCCCCCAGAAGCTATACTCTTTCATCATAATGTGGCCAAAGTATTTAAGCTTCAGCTTCAGTATTTGACTTTCCAGTGAGTAGCCTGACTTAATTTAAGTATTGACTGATTTGATCTCCTTGTTGCCAGATGGAGTCTCGAAAGTCTTCTCCAGCACCACAATGTGAAAGCCTTGATCCTGTGGTACTCAGCTTTTCCTGTCACAGTCAGACACAGCTACAGGAAAAATCACAACTTTGACTACATGGAGCTCTGTCAGCAAGGTGATATCTCTACTTTTTAGTCTGCTGTTTGGATTTGCCAAGCTTAGAATCTCTAGTTCCCTTCTAGCCCTTCAAAAGTGAGCTCAAGAGGTATTTCCTCCATGAGGCCTTTCCTAATCCCCACTGCTGCTTCCTAGTGCCTTTGCCCAGATCCCCATATATTTACTTTGTATATGTTTTATATTTATATACGGATATGTTTTTTTTCCATCTATAAGAATGTAAGCTCCTTGAGGGCAAGGAATGTCCTGTTTTTATCTCAATAATTTCAGCTCATAGCATGTGTTTTGGAAGGAAGAGTAGCTGCCTTATCTCTCCATCTGGCTGCCATTTGCCTAAGAATAAATGGCGCCTTTGTTTCTTTTGTGTGTATTCTTCCCGGATCTCAGGCAACCAAGTTTCCTGAGATAGAATTGAGGAAGTTACAATTTGGTGAACTTCTGAAGATCAGAAGGGCAATTAGAGATACCACAGGCAATGAGCCAATCGGAGAAGCCTCTAAGGCAGCAATGGTAGATGACAGAGAACACACCTTTGGATGGAGGTAGATACTTATGCCCTCAGGGATCAGGACTCCTGGTGACAGAGAGACATGCTGGATACTGACCATTGACACTAAGAGTCCGGAACATTCATGAATGCCGAACTTCATGGAGAATCCCCAAAGGGGACTTCTTTCTAGTACTTTCCCTCTGTTGATGATTTCCAATTTCCCCTTTATACATTTGGTTGTAAATAATTGTTTGCCAGTTTTCTCCCTCAATAGATTGTGTGATCCTTGAGGGCAGGGACTGTCTTTTGCCCTTTTATGTATCCCCAGAATTTAGCACAGTGCCTGGCACAGAGGCACTTCACTTATATTTATTGGTTGACCTATCCATTAACTGGCCAGAAAAGTAAGAGGAAGCTCATGGGTCTTTATGTACAAAGCATTTTGACCAGGGGGACAAGACTACTCTTACCAATATTTGTTTCCTAAAAAAATTGTAAATGCTTGGATTTGAGATTTGGAAGGGGATATTGAGATCAATCAGTCAAACCTCCTTGCTTCATAGGGGAGAAAACAGAGGCCTAGTGAGGTACAATAACTTGCCCAAGATTCCCCAGCTAATGGATTGGAACTCGAATTTTTCTGCCTACTCCAACACTCCATGTACTGAGCTGTCCACTTGTCAAAGATCACAGAGAAACCAAATGGAGACCTCACTATTTCCTCCTAGGGCCTCTGGCTTCCTATCCAATTTTCTTTCCACTATACCCCACATTAATGTTGGGTCAACTCTGCTTTTTATGTTAAAATGGGGACTCTCCAGTAAAAGTTAAATATAACATTTATGAGGAGAATAACCCAGGGTTCTGCTCGTAAATGCATGACCGACTGATAAGTTTCATTTGCATTATTAGCATTTTTCCCTCACTTTCTTGAGTCTAGATAATCAACAAAACACCAAATCAAGCCCTGATTAATGCTTTGCTGATTTCTAAGGTGTAAAAGCTTATACTAAAAATCTAACAATCAGCTCTCTCAAGGTGGTAGGAACTGGTTCCAAAACACCTCTGGATTATCCCACAACCCCCTCCATTCCAGAAAAAAAAACAGAGGCAAAAAATAAAATTATAGATCTTCCTTTGATATTTGTTTCTCACTTGCCTTTTGGCCTGCCTCTGAATTGGGCTAAGAGATTGTCTCCCCTTAATATCATTTGAGTCAGAGCTCAGCAGTCATATAGGCCTCAGTATAATCAGAAAGACAAATATGACCTACCATCCTTCCAGACCCCCACATTCAGGTCCATGGAGTCATCCTTGACTCCTCCTTCTCCTTTACAAATCCCTATAATCAGCTGCTAACACTTATGGTCGGTGCCTCCCCAACATCTCTCCAATCTAATTGCTTCTTTCCACTCACATGGCCATCATGCTGATTCAGATTTTTATTGCCTTTGACCTGGACTATAAGAGTTGACATTTCTATAGTCCTTTAAGATTTACAAAGCATTTTCTATATATTATCTCATTTGATCATCACAGGGTGACAAGCCATGCCCTGTCCCCCAATTTGTATTCCATACAACTCTCTTTTCCCAATCATAAAAAGAAATTTGTCTCACCCTGATTGGGTTTCAGGCCTTTGAAGCATCTACCTATATACCACCTTTTTTTTAAAAAGACTGGCTCTCCCTCACTCAGGGAGGGAGTCTCACTCAGACTAGAAATTCATCAGGCGCCAATGGGCCCAATCCCACTTCTGATTGGCAGGGGAATTTTGACCAGCTTTGTTTCCAACCTGGGATAGTCTGCTCCTCCTCAGGCTACCTGGTGCCTTCCTCTATGCTTCCCATATTAATGCTGAACTTAGTTTGGACCCCAAATCTCAGAACACCCAAACATAAGAATCAGCAAGCTTCACCTTCCCCAGGAGCTAGGACTCCCAGCATGCCCTATAGCTTGCACTACTAACAAATTAGAAAGCTTTAAACTTATTCAAACACTTGTATCCTGAAACTTTTTGGTATTTAGACTATCTGCTTTTTTAATGGAACCACAGTCATTTTTCAAACTCTACATTTTAGACATCCAAACATGGGATATGACAACGTTTAAAAACAGAAACACAAATTGAACTCACCATCTTTCAGATAAATGATGCCCAGATAGTTCATGGTCTACCCAGTGTTGTGGCTTTAGAAGTCACTCTCAAATGTTACATGTTTGGTTTCTGTGTCTCCTGTTGCTATTTCCTGATGATCTATAGAGATGTACCAACATCATTCTTTTGTGTGTGTGTGTGTGTGTGTGTGTGTGTGTGTGTGTGTGTGTCTTTTGCACCTCCTGTCTGGCAGAAGTACCACTTCAGCTAACCATACAGTCATACTTGGGCACCTTTCAGAGAGTTACAACCATTCTGTACCCATATTCAGTCCAGTTTACAGGAAGTTACAAGAAGCCTCACTTTCATGTTTTTATAGTGACTATATTCCAGGTCTCCACAGATGCTGATTAGGTCATATATATCAATGATAAAGGTATCTTGTGGGCTGCTTGAACACATTGAGCAGGCTTCTATCATCTAAAGTAGGTACAAGACTCAGTTGGGTAGAAGTTTGGAAGACTTTCAGTTGGGCTCTACTCTATCAGCCTTCTAGAAAGTCCATAAGCCTTTTTACCAGGCAGAGGTAAAAGCTTCTGTAAGCCGAGTCAATTTTTTGGCCAAATTGACATGGAAAGAAGGAACCTTCATGAGGCATTCTGTGGATGGGCAAGCAGAGGTTTGCTTTCAAAGGTGTTTCTTTCAAGCCATAATAAAGAATCGGAGTCACCTTTGGAACAGAAGCAATAGCAGGAGAGAGAATTGTTTACCTAGGGCTGGCATCAGTGGGGGGAGATTCAATGACTTTCTACCTGCTTCATATCAGAAGAGGACTGCCTTTATTTGCAAAGACTGACCCCCAAGGTTTCTCTTTAATGCCATGAGTTGGAGGGGAACAAACTTGAAGACAATAGCTGAGAAATAATGTCAGTGAACAGATGGCACCCAATGGTCTTCCTTCCATTAGGTACATGGGAACTTGGAAGTACAAAAACTCAATGGAGCATCACCATGTAACTGTCCCCCACCTCCCAACACATAGCTCTGGACTTCATTTTCCAACTCTGTCTTGCCTTGGCATTTTAATTGGGCCATCATTAAAATGTCTATTTGTTTCAATTAAGAGTCCAGGTCCACACTTTTCCAGCCATAAGCCAGCTACTTCTATTCATCTCTTAGTTAGCGGGCCCATCTGCAGAAATCATTTTTCTCCTTGAAATCTTTCACTGTAATTATCACCCACAAAATGCAAAACTGCCAATGTCCATAGACATTTTTGCATAAATTTTTTAAGTCTCTTTCTTTTCTTCAAATACTCTAGTCACATATTGGAGCCTAAATATATGTCTTTCTTGGGGAAAAAAAGTGGGGTTCGTTAGCTCTGGCCCTGGAATAAGAGCACTTAATGAATCTATGCTGTAACATGTCAAATGTTTTCAATATCCTCAATTCTGATCGCACAAGCAGCTTCCAAAACATGATGAATTGAAAAATCTCTCCTGACCCAACCTCACTCAAACATGCTCACCTCTGACTATCTTCAATTTTCTGTTACTCTAGAACAACCACTGGACTAATTGTTTTTGAGAATGTTTTAGAATTCATTGCATTAAAATTTAATTAAGAATAAGGCCCTTAAGCCTCATTTAGCCAGTACTGTAGGGTCAATAGCCATTTCTTGAGCACCTGCTAAATGCCAAACTTGTTTTCATAATAATGGGCTAGCTCCCATTTGTACAGTATATTGAAACTGAGACCTATTATCTCATTTAAACCTCACAACAACCCTGTGAGGTAAATGCTATTACTATCCCCATTTTATAGATGAGGTAAATGAAGCTGAGAGATCAGGTAGCTATCATACAGCAACTAAGTGTCAGAGGCAAGATTTCAACTCTGGTCTTCCTAAGATCAAATTCAGAGCTCTATCTATCATGTCTCAGGGTCTGTAGGGGAAAAGAAGGCCATCATGGGAAGAGATGCAGAGGAAGGAAGTTGGAATCAAAGGATGCAAATGCCTATATCATATCCTCAAAGGCAGAAAGAGGAGTAAGAGGACTCAAGGGAACAGACAGCAACTAAAGGTTCAAATCAGAAAGCTCATAGGCTACAAAGTATCCTGGGGAGAAATTACAAATCAGAACCTATCATATCCATAATCCAACTGAATGTGTGTGCATTAGGAGTGTGGGGGGGTGGTTGGGTGGGTTTTCCGGACTTGGGGGTCGGCGAGGGCTTTCCTATGAAGGACATCAGCATGGCAGAGCTGTTGCGAATAGAGCCACTGGAATGATGCCCTTCACGTGAGGGGAATTTCCTGGTGCCAACATGGAAGGAAAAGAGGACTAATGGCTTGGCTTACTTAGTTGTAAAATAAAGGACGGCTCAGCTCCTTTTTTTTTTCTCC
Source organism: Myrmecobius fasciatus (assembly GCA_023553655.1). Lineage (NCBI taxonomy): Eukaryota > Metazoa > Chordata > Mammalia > Dasyuromorphia > Myrmecobiidae > Myrmecobius > Myrmecobius fasciatus. The sequence goes on along the minus strand of JAJPUD010006705.1, from coordinate 104,045 downwards.
CTCTCTCACCAACTGGTAGGAAGTCTTTCTGAGGTTGAGCTTTTAGGGGAAATGATGGAGGGAGGTTGATTTCTAACATAAAATGAGAATTTAAAGCAGGATTTTGACTTAACATGGTAATATTGATTTGATTAATGGGCCCAGAGCAAGATTAATGGGGTGGGAGTGGGATACCTTCCTGGCAACAGGGAGGTTGGCAAGAGGGCCTTGGTGATGGCGCAAGAACTGCCTTGGTGGGCTGGTGCCCAATGGGTTTGTCTCAGGCATGAGATCGTATGTATGTTTTTAACAATATGTTCTCTCCAAAACACAGGACATGCTTTGAAATATAATCCGTTTAGTATTGTTTTCTCCATCTCTTCCTAAGTCTACACAATTAACAAAACAATAAATCAAGCCCTGATTTGTAGTGTTTGCCAATAAATGCTCACAATGAAAATTTAACAATCAGCTCCAGTAGGAGCTGGCTCTAGCATAGTCCTACCTGGCTGATTGAGTTTGAACTCACTTCCTTCCCAAAGAAAGCAGTTTAACTCAGGGAGCGAGTAATACAATTGAATGAATTAATCCTCCCCATCCTCACCCTATGACTAGGAGCATTTGTTTTCCTGGAGATCTTCCCAGCAGCTGCCATTCCACAAAACACTCATTTGTATGCCTCATGGTAACAGTAGGCTTTAAATACCTAAAAGCAGTTAGGAGGCTCAGTGGATAGAGCTAATACACACAAACACACACACACACACACACACACACACACA
>JAJPUD010006705.1:72561-101027 GCA_023553655.1 Myrmecobius fasciatus | reverse complement strand
AGAGAGAGAGAGAGAGAGAGAGAGAGAGAGAGAGAGAGGGAGAGAGAAACAAACAAACAAACAGATACAGGTAAACGTGGATTTAGATATCCAGGTATATCTATAGATATAGTTTTATCTATATCTCTATCTATATAGACATATAGATAGAGATACAGATAGATTCAGGGAGACATGTAGATTTAGATATACAGGTACAGATATAGAAATGTAGATATAGATACAGGGAGACATGTGGATTTAGATATAAAGGGTATAAGATATATAGATATGTAGATATAGATACAGATAGATATAGATAGATATAGACATTGATAATTGCACATCACTATAATTGGTTTCCTTGATAAAGTGCTGTATTCTATTTAATTCATTTAAAAACATTATCCTGATATGGGGGTCTATCTATAAGCTTCCCCAGATGGCCCAAGGGGGGGGGCATGGTAGCGGCAAAGAAGCTTTGATCTAGTTCCACAGCTAAGGAGAGGCCAATTTGTTTCCAAACATTTATGAAGTCTCAATGTGCCAAATACCATGCTAGGTGCTGGGGATCCAAATATGAAACAGGGAACTTATATCCTATCCTCGGGGAGTTTGCATTTTAATGGCAGATTAGACAATTTGATATGGTCTCTGTACACAGAAGCTGTGGGGGTCAGGGAGCATTAATGACTGGCAAGATTAGGAAAGGCTTCATGGAATTATTATCACTTGGCTTGAGCCTTGACATGAGCTGGAGGTGTGACAGGAGTGAGAAGGGAGAGCATCCTATTCAAGGGACACAGCTTGTTCAGAGGCCCAGAGATGGAGATGAAATGCTTGCATAGGGAGTAGAAAGCAGGCATTTCTTTGCTTGGCCAATGTAACAAGACCACAGTGGGCCATACACACACACACACACACACACACACACACACACACACACACACACACCTTCCCTCAAAAGTAGATCCCTGGGTAGAGGTGGCTACACATTCTAGGCCCATGTGTAGATTCAAAGATTTATGGCATCTCATAGTTTGTTGTTTTTTTGTTGGCTTACTTTCAACTTTTCCAACTCAATTAGACTAGTCTTATTATTATCCACCCATAAGAGTGCCAGGAGGGCTTCCTGGCCTTAGAAGGTCCTGCCTGACCCTCAGCTACATAATACAGATGGCTCTGTCTTGAAGGTAGGGTACCTCTTTCCCCTTTAGACATGGGAATGGTGGCCAGCCAAACACAGATTTATGCTCTTGGCCCTCCCAAAGGGGAAAATAGATCAGGATCTAAAAGAGAAATCAGTTCACTATACACCAGAAAAAAATTAGGTAGCCTAATAAAAAAAGAACTGGGATACCCAACAGCCAAGTAATTTGAACAAGGTCACACTACATGGAAAGAAGTGGATTAACGAGGCTAAAATGGGCTTTGGATGCTGGGCAAATGGTCCATGACAAGGCCAACAATCTGAATCCTTCCCAGCTGCCCAGGACCTGCCAGAGCTGTCCCGAGCCTACATTCAGTAACTCCAGATCACCCTGACTCCATGGGGACATAGAAGAAACAATAGATTTCAGTTAAACGAGTCCAACAACTGATGTCTCTGTTCCTTTTGGTCCTGGGACTTTTTCTAATAAACATCAACAATAAGTTGAACTTGAACTGGGTGACCCATCAAGGATTCCAAAGGGATCAGCTGGAGTGAGTAAATGATGTAGTAAATAATTTTTAGTAAAATGATTTTTAGTAAATGACAGAAGCTGACACTGGTGATCATAACTGTGATTTCATCAGCAAATCCTAGTGAAGAAACTCCCACCACTAACAAGAATACTGTAATTTGGGTTCTCTGAGAATTGTTTGGGGAACAGAGAATTGGAATAACTGGCCAGTGATCACATAGCTGGTGACTGTTTCAGAAGTGGGGATTGAACCCAGATTTACCTGCCTCCAGGTTGGGTGCCCTGTCCACTAAACTTGGATAACAATGTTTCATTTGTATTATTTCACATGAATCTCACAGTAGCCTTGGTAGTGGGAAGGCATATTGGACTTAAGACTTGCAAGATATGAGTTCCAATCCTGGCCTGAGCAACTCTAGACTAGTACTCCGCACATGGAACAATCTATAAGTGGCTTCCAAAGTCTCTTTTTCCTACTCTACAAAGATGCCATTGTCAGTGATTAGTTTACACTGACTATAGGGGAGTCATTTAAAAAAAATGACAGGCTGGAATATGATAGAATACAACTCGTCCTTTTTGTGAAGTGTGAAGACTGGTTCCATTGTCCTATTCCCTTTCCTCACAAATACACACTTCAGGAAAGTCAATCATTTGAGTTTCCAGTCAAATAGAAAATCAAAAGGGGTTGGGTATGGATTTGGCCATTGCAATTTCTTTCCCTCAAGCAGATTTTTCTAAATTAATCCTTGCCCACAGAAATGAGGTGCCAGTGACCTAGAAAGAGACAATTCCAACCACCACTTTGAAACCGGCATCAAGACTTCTCGTAAAGCAAGTCAACAACTCTGTCACAGAGGCAGCCAAAGCTCAGGGCTGAAAGCTGAGCCTCGAGTTCAGGAAGAATGCCAGAGCTTCCAGTCTCAGGGGGTGATTTACTGATCTTCCTTCACATGTGTTCTGGCCTTCCACTGGGGAAGGTCAGCCACTTAACTGGCATCATCCATTGGCTTGCCCGGTCCTTCCCATATAGCTAGCTGAGCTGGCCCCCTCACTGGCTTGAGAGGAAATGAATGAATTGAGAACTTCTTAGGAATGGTACAGCAGCTATTTTCTAGCTGCTGAGAGGCTACAGAGAATGACCGGGAGCTGTTCCTTTAGAAAAATGATGGTGTTAAGTGACAGCTCCCCACATTCTAGTAGAATGTAAACTCTTGAGGAAGGGTGAGGACTATGGCCTTTTTTATCATCCTACACATGGTGCTGAGGAGAATCTAAGGCACACAGTAGACATCACTAGCCTGTTGAAGGAAAGAGAATACTGGAGATTTTAGAATTAAGAGCTATGATACAAGGTAAGGAAAAATGGAAATGGTAGGGGCCTCCTGCCATTTGGAGGGCTTTGAAGAAAGGCTGATCTGTTACTTGTAGGGTATGCTGTGGTGGGTTCCTTGTCAAGTCTGCTTTGACCTCATTTGAAGTCCCTTTGAAGACTGAGCTTCTGGGATTCTATGAATGCTCTGTCTCTGCAGGTAGGGGAACCCAATTTGCGGGAGGGCTTCAAGCCAAGGCTGGGCAAACTGTTGTCAGATCTGTCATGGCAGTGATTTTTGCCTTCATGTGAGATTTGTAAAATGTGATCCCTTATTACTGGCAAGTATTGATTTGAGTCATTTCTGCTCCCCCACAGTAGATAAAAGACATAAAGGATGGTGGCAGAGAGTCAGTGGGACAGAGGGCTACAGTATATAGACTATCATTTTGGAGACATTTAGCCTGAATGCATTTATCTATATTTAAGGATACATATAAGCGAATGAATAACAGTCATCATAATAATAGCTTTAGTAATAACAATTTAATAAATCATAATAGTCCTGGAAGGTTTGGAATTTCATTTTACCCTCACCACAATTCTATGAGATAAGTACTATTATCACTCTTATTTACAATTGAAGAAACTGAGTCTGAGAGAGGTATTTGCCCAAAGTCACACAGTGAGTTTATGTCTGAGAGAAAATGTAAATTCAGGACTTCCTGATGTCAGGTCCCCCACTCTAATCACTGTCACTTAGCTGCTTCACATGGAAATATTTATAAAGGAAGAGAATGGAAAAGAATACATGTAAAGAGAATTAATATTAATTGGAAGGGGGTCTTAGAGAATAAGCTGCTTGTAAAGGGGAAACCAAGATCCAGAAATGGGGAATAAAATGCTCAAGTATGTTCTTGATCAAAATCTTATTCTCTGGTTGAAATATTTTAAGAAATGTTTTCATCATCACAAGTTTATTAGGAACAAGAAAGATTTAAAATCTTTAAATGTATATTTTCATCATTTCTTTAACCATGATCTCAACTCTAGTAATCAGTTTTCTTTTTTTTTACATGTACAATCATTTTATTTTATTTTTTATATTTTTTTATTAAAGCTTTTTATTTGCATAACATATGTATGGGTAGTTCCTCAACATTGATCCTTACAAAACTTTCCATTACAAATTTTCCCCCCAGCCCCCTCCCCTCCCCTAGATGGCAGGAAGTCCACTACATGTTAATTATGTTAAAATACTTGACAAGTCAAATATATGTATACATATTTCCATACTTATCTTGCTGTGCAAGAACAATCATATCTACATGAACAAAAAATATCTGAGAAAGGAAATCCAATGCAAGCAAACATTGATAGAGATCATGGAAATGCTATGTTGTGGTCCACATTTGATGTCCCTCTCTCTGGGTGTATATGGCTTTCTTCACTGAACAATTGGAACTGGTTTGAAACATTTCATTGTTGAAGAGAGCCATGTCCATCAGAATTGATCATCATATAGTATTGTTGTTGCCGTGTATAATGATCTCCTGGTTCTGCTCATTTCCCTCGGCATCAGTTCATGCAAGTCTCTCCAGGCCTCTCTGAAGTCGTCCTGCTGGTCATTTCTTACAGAACAATAATATTCCATAACATTCATTTACCATAATTTGTTCAGCCACTTTCCAATTGATGGGCATTCATTCAGTTTCCAGTTTCTAGCCACTACAAAAAGGGCTGCCACAAACATTTTTGCACATGGGGATCCCTTTCCGTCCTTTAAGATCTCTTTGGGACATCAGAACGGTTGGATTTGTTCACAATTCCACCAACAATGCATCAGTGTCCCAGTCTTCCCACATCCCCTCCAACATTCATCGTTATCTTTTCCTGTCATTTTAGCCAATCTGACAGGTGTGTAGTGGTACCTCACAGTTGTCTTAATTTGCATTTCTCTGAACAATAGTGATTTGGAGCACCTTTTCATATGATTATAAATAGTTTTAATTTCATCATCTGAAAATTATCTGTTCATATCCCTTGACCATTTATCTATTGAAAAGTGGAGTAATACGTCTTAATAGAGAGACTTATACTTGAATGGTATCATTCTTGATTTATTTTTCACTGCTTACAGGAATTTGTTTTCTTTACCGGTGTAATATTGGTTATATCCATATTTTCCCATAATAGGAAAGCCTTCCTTTAGTTGAACATTTATCTTATTAACATTAGCCCTAACAAGCATATTAAATGAGCATGTAACTCTTTATTTTACAAATCTCATTTCTCAAATTCTAAATATATTTTCCACTGAAGTTATGCCAAGTTAGTCCCCAATCTTCATCAGGCCGGTAAGGCCCATTAAACCAACACTTACAGTGTTGGTGCTATATGCTGTTATGGGACTGTTTATAACCTCTAAAGCAGGGGCTGTGTCTTAGCTAAACTCTGTATTTGCCGGGGCCCCCATTGTGGTGCTGTTTACACAGTAGAACCCTAGTAAAGCATAGCATCACAAAATCTCCAACTAAGAAGAGAAACAGGCCAGCTGTTCTAATCTAGATGTTACCATCTGACCTCCGACCTCCAGTGAGATCGAAACAGTAGAATGCAAGTGGATCAAGAGATGCCTGGCTCAAGGTTTTGTATTCATTAAGCATTTGAGAAATATCTAATGAAATAAATTGAATTATGAGTGGGAGCCCACTGCCTGTGGCAATCCCTCTACTTTACAGGGGCCTAAATTATTAAGGTGTCTTTCCTTGGCAAAATGGACATCTTTCCACCTCCCACCCAGTGTTCAGATTCTGCACTCTGGGGCTACATAGAAGAATTTTGATCCCTTTCCCACAAGAAAGCTTTTTTTAAAAATTGGAAGACGGCTCTCATGTTCCCCTCTCTCCCTAAATCTTTGGCTCTCCAGCCTATTATTTACAGCGTATTACTGATTTGTGTTAACCACAGCAAGGACTTCTTAGATACAGGCAGCTTCCCTGCTTGGAGGTCTGGAGCTCAGGCAAGAGACTTGGTCTCATCTAAACATTCTATATTTAGTCCCTGCCACTTAGAAATAATAATCATAGAAATCTGACTGGTTGGCTCCAGTTTCTGAAAGAGGAAAACGAACTGCAATAAAAGGGTTTCCATGGAATGAGTCAACTACCACCATCCCCTTAGCTCTCATGAATGGGTCCACCATACTTATCTAGCCTTTATTTTCATTTTAGACTTAGGGTTCCCATACTCTTCAACTGTCATTTGAAATCATAGCTACCGCTTCAAATGGTGTTCCATCTCTATTCTCTGTGACTTTGTATCATCTGTCCTGCAGGTCTAGAGAATATCCCCACCTCATGTCCACCTGTTAGACTCCCTGGCTTCCTCTAAGGCTCAGCTCAGATGCCACTTCCTTCCAGATGTTTTTCCTGATTTCCTACCCACTCACAAGTTATTAATGTTCTGAATTCCTTGAGGTCAGGGTCTATTTTCTGCTTGTTTTGTCTTTGTACCCACTGCTGTCTCTTTAAAAGCAGTTCTTTGGACATAAGAGCTAGATAAATTATTTCCACATTGAATTAATCTGAATTCTTCAATGCCGATTCACTGTACTGTTGAGAGAACATGGGGAGGCACCAGGTCTCGTCCAACTCCACTTCCAGCTTGCACAGAACAAAATGGAATGGGCGAAATGGGACTTGCTGGAGACCATCTCACTAGTGGATAATGTGAAGATTAACCTACATCCAGCATCCTTCTTTTTTATTTTCCTAACTCTTTTTTTATTATTAAAACTTTTTATTTTCAAAACATATGTATGGGTAATTCTTCAACATAGACCCTTACAAAGCTTTCTGTTACAAATTTTTCCTCCCAACTCCCCACCCTTCCCCATAGATGGCAGAATATCCACTACATGTTAATTATGTTAAAATACTTGACAAATCGAATATATGTATACATATTTCCACACTTATCATTGTTGTGCAAGAAAAATCGTATCAACAAGAAAGAAAAATCTGAGAAAGGAAACACAATGCAAGCAAACATCAATAGAGAGCATGAAAATGCTATGCCGTGGTCCACACTTCATATCCCTCTCTGGGTGTATATGGCTTTCTTCACTGAACAATTGGAACTGGTCTGAATCATCTCATTGTTGAAGAGAACCATGTCCATCAGAATTGATCATCATATAGTCTTTTTGCTGTGTATAATGATCTCCTGATTCTGCTCATTTCACTCAGCATCAGTTCCTCTTGTTAGTCTCTCCAGGCCTCTCTGAGAGCATCCTGCTGGTCATTTCTTATAGAACAATAATATTCCATAACATTCATATACCATAATTTATTCAGCCATTCTCCAATTGATGGGCATCCATTCAGTTTCCAGTTTCTTGCCACTACAAAAAGGGCTGCCACAAACATTCTTGCACATGTGGGGCCCTTTCTCTCCTCTAAGATCTCCCTGGGATATAAGCCCAATAGAAACGCTACTGGGTCAAAGGATTCCAGCATTCTTCTTGATGTTTGGCTCTTTCCTTTTGAGCATGCAAATGATTTTTATTTGAATGAAAGCTCTTAAAAAGGAGAAATAAAGGAAGAAGAGCTGAGCGCGAAGTACTGAAGACTCAGCACCAGTATTTTCTTAACTAATACTTTAATGGAGACAATTTGCCCAACCTAGCCATATAGTCAAACTTCCAGATATTACTTCATTGTTTCTGCATTTGATTAATCGTATTTCTGCTCATTTTGGCATAATTGAAAGAAAACCCTCTCTAAGGAGCAATATCCTCACTCTACAATCCCTTAACACTTACTAATAAATGTGTTTCTCTATTAAAATATTAGTGAGCATCTGCACTGCAATATAAGCTGGAGAGATACCGGGCTAGTTCAGTCAGAAAGGTGAACTCAGATGTCTAAAACTCCAATTGGAAGAGCCTTTGTTTCTCTCCAAATGAAAGTACAAATCAACAGAATCAGAGAGAATTCTTTTACCCTTCATCCTAGGAAACCAAAACCACAGAATCTCACAGCATCCACCTGCTTAGTTTGCAGGCACAGATCTACAAGCTCAAGCACTGTCCTCTTTGTCTAAATCCTGGAGATGTCATTTTCTGAGGAAAGACATTTCCTCAAGTGTTCTGTGTGTGTGTGTGTGTGTGTGTGTGTGTGTGTGTGTGTGAGAGAGAGAGAGAGAGAGAGACAGACAGACAGAGACAGAGAGAGACAGAGAGAGACACACAGAGAGAGACAGAGACAGATAGAGAGATAGAGAGAGACAGGGGAGAGAAAGAGATAGAGGTGGGAGGACAAAGAGAGACAGAGACAGAGAGAGAGAGGCCAAGAACCATGAGTGCCTCTAACTCCCTGTTACCAGAAAAAAAAGGAAACCTCCAAAGAGAGGGCTTATTACTGAGCAAGAGAAAAAGTGAAACTGAGGCAAGCTAAGGGCAAAACATGGTTCGTTCACATTCTACTCTGCCACACCTCTCCTTTGAGAAACATGGATTTCCTTTAAAATCTTCACACAAGACCAGAAACCCATGGGCATGTAGGGGGGTTAGGGGAGAAAGGGTTGGGATTGATTCCGAAAGTTTGTATTCAATAGTGTTTATTGGAAACTGTCATGTTATAAATCAATTTCAACTACTGTATAACAACTAGTTGGCTACCTAGGATAAGAGAGACAGAGAGAGAGGGATGGAGACAAATATATGCATATGCATACATATGTACATATACATGTATATATCGGCATATATGTTATATAAAGACAGAAAGAGAGACAGAGACAGAGAGAGAGACAGCAAGAGATATACAGATACAGGCAGCAAGTGAGAGAGAGACAGAAAGAAAGACAGAGAAGGAAACAGAGAGGGAATCAGACACAGATGAACAGTCAGAGACAGATTATAGATAGATACAGATACAGAGAGACAGAAAAGGAAAAAGAGAGGGAGTCAGAGACAGACACACAGAGACAGATGACAGATATTTAAATAAATAGAGACAGACCCACAGAGAGAGACAGACACACACAGAGAGACAGAGACAGAGAGAGAAAGAAACACAGAAAAACAGAGACAGAGATTCAGAGAGGTAGACAACTTCTTATATTATCTGCTAACACAAGACAATCCTTCTGGCTTGAATAGAATAACTAGTAGTGAGAGGGCCAAAAGTTTTTCTTCCATGGGTCCTAAAGCAAGTTATCAAGTCAGTTATTTATTACATTTCAATTTTTAAGAGACTTGTTCACAGTTCCGAGTATCTTATGGGGAAGCATTTGATAATGGGTTAGTATCAGGCTGAACCATCATTGCAACATGCATCTTCAGCTGGAGATGGCACTTAACTGAGTCTCAAAGGAAGAAAGGACTAAGAGGTAGGGTTAGAATTTTAGAGACTTGTCAGGACAACTGAAAGGCTGTGACTTGCCCAGGATCCCACAGTCAAGAAGTATCAGAGATGGAGGTTGAACCCATGTATTCCCAATAGCAAGTCTAACCTTTCAGCCACTATGCCAAGACTATTCTCAATCTACTCTACATGAAATTACTAGGAAAAAATTTGTAAAGGAAGCCATAAATCTAGCAAATATTTTGTAAGACATCATGGGTCTTCTGGAAAGAAGCTAGGACTTGCCAGGAAGATAGTTGGGTTTTCTCAGCTCTGGCATGTATTGGCTTTGTGACCAAAGGCAAACCACTTGACCGCTCTGAGACTTGCCTCACTTGTAAAGTATGGACAATGAAATTTAAGCCAAGAGCTCTTGAAGATACTTGCAACCACCTGGGGTATGCCCATGGCCTTGAAATGAGGCTAGAGTCCCTGCAACAGAATTTCTGCTATTTGGAGAATAATTCAGGAGAAGCTGTAGTGACTCGAACATAAATGTGATTTTTTTGTTTTGTTTTGTTTTTATCATTTTGATCTTTCAAGTTTCTTGGTCCCATCGCTTTCATTTACTTAAGGGAGAGCAAAGTCTAATGTGGTCATGGGGAAAATGTCTTTTTACTAACATTGCTGATAGATTCGATGACATTTCTTCTGATTCTTTGGGAAAAATTATGGAGTCCTTTGGATCTTGGACCCATATCATAAAAAGTGACATCCCTTGCTGCCAGACCAGTTTGAAAAATTTGCTTCATGCTATGAAGGTGGTGTTGTAACCAGATTTCTTCAGAGTTCATAGTTAATTGGGGATGATGAACTAATCAAGGAAAAGGAAAGCCATTCTGCTGCTCACCATTGAGATGTGGGTATTCAGCCTGCTATTAAAATGATTTTTTCTTCTTTATTACGAAAGCATGGACATAAGAAATGGGATAAGGAGTTCTTGCGTTCCAAGTGGAGCTGCTTCAGGGCTGACGTGGAGCTCCCGATGAAATGAGGTAGAAAATTAGAACTTCACATTGCAGGTGTTTTTCAAAAGAAAGCTGCTCGGCAAATTTTCCTAATAACCAAGTTGCCTAATGGCTGCCCTTTGTGAAAGGGGCTGTCTTGCTAATTATAATTATAGCTTCCATCGCTGTCATAACAAAGACAACTAAGGCGAGACTGTACCAAGCTCAAAAAGTTCTTACTCCCCAAGTTTCTGACTACCCTTCTTCAGCAGAAAAATATTTATTTCAGGAGAAAATGCAAATGGAATGGAATATAACACCATCTTATTTTAAGCAAAAGAATGCAATCCCAGCATTGATTAAAAAACCAAGAAATTGCACAATAATGTATTTGGGTAAAATATCCAATTATGTACCAGGTATTTTGCTCATCCAGGTGGTATGTAGAATGGGTACAGAATTGGGCTTATAGTCCAGTGACCCTAGTTCAAGTATAGTCTGTGATGCTGTGCAAGTCTAGGTATGTCACTAAACCTCTCTAAACCTCAGTTTTCTCATGTCTATAATGGGTATAATGAAATCTATAGGAGTTGTGCTAGTGCTATGTGAGCTAGTGTATGAAAAAGACATATATATATTAGGCAATTCTGCATGTTCAGTCTGCCTGGGTGAGAGTGTTCCTCTAGGACCATTTCCATCAACCTTCCAGAGCTCAATGTATCCTCAGTGGACTTATATAGAAGCTGGAGCTAAGGAATGGCCAGTCCTGCTGCAGGATCACAACGAAAGGAACCCTCTTTGGAGTTTCTGAAGTGTGCAGCCCAAAGAAAGAATGAAGCCACTTGAAAAGGTAACAACTTTTAATAAGGGTTCATTGATTGACTGCCTGCTGGCCTCTTTTCCTGGATTTGTTTAGAAATCACTATGCAGACAGCACATGTCTAACCTATTGTCAAATTCCTTGTCTTCTCAGTAAAGAGAGGTGGGGAAGGGAGAGAATTTGGAACTCAAAATTTGAAGATTAAAAAAAAGAGTGTTAAAAATGTTTTTACATGTAATTAGGGAAAATATTAAAATATAAAGACAAGAGGGTTCCCTCACAAAAGAGCCATTAACTATGGAAATATCTCACTGTAGGGGGAAGGTTTTCTCCATGTCAAGCAGCAAGGTACCTAATCCTGTTCTAGGTACTTGAGGATCATTCCTGAGCTGTGAAGAGAGAAATGGACTTCAGGAAGAGTGGGTGGCTGTATATCTGTGTGTGTGTGTGTGTATGGAGGGGGTTGTTTTGGTGATGGGGAGTATAGTAGAAAGGCAAAACCAAGAACCTTTGCATCTCTTGTGGTGTTGGGTAAGTTCAATGCAAAATAAGATTATTTAAGTTACTGAGGCTGGTATATGTATCCTTACTCTGCTACATGTTTCCTTGCCCCAATACAAGCTGTAAACCAGCATTGTTTAATGGATTTGGCACCAGAAGATATAGATCTAAATTCCAACATCTCTTCATTGTAACCTTGGACACCCACTATTCCCTTCCCTCTTCTGTCATATGAGGGTGCCAAACCAGTTGAACTCTGTCATCTCTTTCAGTTAGAGATCTGAGATCCCAAGATCTATTTTCTGAAACTGGCCTGACAAACTCACTTCTGGGCTCTGTACCTTTACTTGTAAATAGAAGTTAACTATGGCACTGTTCCCAGAGAATAAATGGCCTGGAGAAAGTCATCATCATTGCAGGTCATACAGTTTATTTAGAACAGAAAGAAATTTACAATTAAAGTTCCACTGAGAATTCTTTAACTTGTAAATGTACAAACGTCTCACATTTCAACATCCAGCATCTTCTTTAATCATTTTCATTAGCAGATAGAGCCAAAAAACAATCCCTGGCCACAGCCTATCTTAAAATTCCACAACCAACACAATTATTCTTTTATAATTTGAACTTATTATAGACTTATTGCCCTCTAATTCTCATATGGTTTTTAAAGAATTAAAAAATAGTCAACCTGTGAAATTGGCATTTCATTCTGTTTTAAAAATGATTTTGCCAAGGACACTGTCTAGGGAAGGAACATTGGATTGAGGAAAAAGAGACCTGTCCTACCTATTCCACTAACTTGCTCTGTGGCCTCAAGCAAATCAGGTACCCTTTATCTGGCACATTTTCATCATTCAAATAATAAGAGAATTGCTCTATCTATTCTCTAAGTTCTCCTTTAGACCTAATGTTCAGTGAGTCAATGTTTCTGAATCCAAGGTTAGTTATTTCATATCAAGTGAGGACTGATATAGTTTACATCAGTATTCCTCAAACAAGGAATCTCATCCATCAGGCAGCGATGGGACAGACAAAGGTGGTACAGTTGGCAACATCTCCAGAGCAAATTTTTTTGCTTTGAAACTTGTTGCAGCCGATAATCCTCCCTGATTCCTTGTGCCTACTCACTTCACTTCACTGTATGGAATAAGTCTTCTCTTCTTTCCTTCACACTTAGTAGGCCCAAACTGTCTTCTTACAGTTGCCATCTTATCTTTGTTGTCCCTGCCTATTGCAGTTTCTTGCTAGGTCCGAATCCCGACCAAGTTCCAGCAATAATCAAGTAGAGTGATATATGTGAAACTCCACAAACACTGCTTGTTTTGAGACGCTAATAGTGCCTAATGAGCATATCAGTCATTAGTGAAGTAAACAAGCAGTTATCCTTCTAAATAATTAGCAAAAAGTCTATTTGTTGTTGCTCATAGACTGCTGCTAGATAACATGTTCATTCAACCTGATACTGGGGTGAATTTTAATGACTAAGTAAGGACAAAATATGAGGGCTCTTAGCTTTCAGCACTATGACTGTCTCTCACTATCCAAAAGTGCTGTAAGAAATAGCATGAGGATGACCAGGCAAAATAATCATGTCAAATATCAGGAAAAGAACTATACCAGATGCCATCTTGTAGGAAGGCTTTTTTGCTTGTGCAAACATTTGCCAGATCATCAACAGGCTTTTTACCTCTAAAATAGAAACAACATGAGGCGGGAGAGCATGACAGGAAGAGGTCTAAATTAATAGGTGGGAGACGTAAGCTCTAATAGTATTTTGGCCATTGTGGGTTGGTCATTAAAACTCATTGGAGTTCAATGCCCTTCTTCCTCTTTCAAATAAACAACTCTGTCAGCAAGCTCTCCAAGGTCCCTTCTGGGACAGAATGGAATTGACTTCATTTCAACTGCTGATATGTTTGCTTTCTGATCTATTTTTTGCTCTATCTCAGGATTTGCAAAGATCTCAATTATTCTCACTATTAGTTGTTTTTTTTCCTGACACTTGAAATTTTTCCTTTGTGTGAAATTCAAAGAGCTATTGATTTCTTATATATGGTCTATATTTTCTTTTATTGTCGGTGCTTATATTCATTCCTCTGGCAAACTGTTTCTTGGACCATTTTGACCAAAATTTCAGTACTGGAGCCAGTTCCAACAAGCTGTATGATCTTGGATAAGTCACATAACCTTGCTGAATCTCCATTTCCTCATCTGCAAAGTGAATCTACTAACAGTTGCTCTATTTGTGTCTGAGTCATTATGATGAAAGCACTTTGTAAATACCACCAAAGTGTAGCTTATTTTTATTCCTATAATTAGGATACATTTACCTTCTTGTCAGTATTTACATCAAATACTTAAATTGATTTCTATTTTCATGAACCCCCTTTCTACTACAAATACTCATGGGAAAAGCTGGTGATGTTTATGTGAGGGTTGCTCTTTAATCCAAACTTTGGGTTGCTGCTTTCAACCTTTAAAAGAGATTTGTTCACTTCTCAAATAAAACTGAACTTGGGGTTGGGATCTACAGCTAATGGGTAGAGAGTGTCTTACCAACATTACCTTAGTTTCCAGGCCTAAAACAGAAGAGATTTATATTGGGATATGCCTGGGAACTCGGATTAAGATCCACAGGTTTGTGGCCATGAATTTCCTTTACTTTTCATTTACAGAAACCCTAAAATTAAGGAACAAGTTAATTAGGGCCTTTTAAAAATAAATTGTTATTGATATTTTTGTTTTTATATCACCTGAATGTCCCCCTGTATTTCCCTTCTCAAAGTACGTCATTCTCACAGGTTTTTTTGTTTTGTTTTTGTTTTGTCTCTTATTATTTTTTTTCAATTGCATGTAAAAACAATTTTAAACATTTTAAAAAATTGAGATCCAAATTCCCTTCCTTTCTCCCTCTTTGAGAAAGCAAGTATTTGGGTATCGATTATATATGTGAGGTCATGCAAAACATTTCCATATTAGCTAAATTACAAAAGAAAAAAAAACAACAACCCAAGAATAGTAAAAAAAAAAAAAAAGTATACTTTCATCATCTTCATTCAGATTCCATTAATTCTTTCTCTGCAGGTAAATACCATTTTTCACCCTAAGTCTTTTGGAATTGCCTTGGTTCAATTGTATTGCTGAGAATAGTTAAATCATTCACATTTGATCATGGTACAATATTGCTGTTACTATGTACAATGTTTTCCTGATTCTGCTCACTTCACTTTGGATGACTTTATATATATGTCTTTTCAGAATTTTCTGAACGCATCCTGCTCATCATTTCTCATAGCCCAATATTATTTCCTCACAATCCTATAACACGTGTTCAGCCATTCCCCATTGATGAACATCCCTCAGTTTTCAATTCTTTGCCACTACAAAAAGAGTCATTATAAATATTTTTGTTCAAATAAGTCTTTATTGTTGGTTCAAAGGGTAGCACAGTTTAATACTGCTTTGGCATAGTTTCAAATTGGTCTCCAGAATGACTAGAACAGTTCACAACTCTGTTATAAAATTTAAATGATACGTTAGTGTCCCAATTTTTCCACATCCCCTCCAGTATTTGTTGTTTTCCTTTTCTGTCAAATTAGCCAATATGATATGTGTGAGGAGATATCTGAAATATGTTGTAATTTGAATTTCTCTAATCAACAATAATTTGGAGTAATTTTTCATATGTCTATAGATAGCTGTAATTTCTTCATATGAAAACTATCTGATTATATCCTTTGACTATTTATCAATTGGGAAATGATTCATAGTCTTATAAATCTGACTCTGTTCTCCATACATCTGAGAAATAAGACCTTTATTGGAGAAACCCTCTACAAAATTTCCCCCTCCCCCCAGTTTTCGGTTTCCTTCTAATTTTGGTTATATTGGTTGTGTTCATGGAAAAAGGTTTTAATTTCATCATATCACCTTTTATGTCTAAACCATGGATCCATTTTTATCTTATCTTGGTATGCAATGTGAGGTGTTGATCTAAAAAAGGTTTAGATTTAGGTATGCAACTGCAGAGAGAGAGGATGCCATGAAAGCTGAGAGCTCCGTGGCAGGGAGTAGAGTCTAAAGACTCAAGTGAACAGGAGAAATGATTTTCCACAAACCTAGCTGCCAAGGAGATTTCTCTCCAATTGATTGAATTTGATTTTTTTCATTAGCTTCCATTAAATGAAAAGTTTGTTCATTGATGGGGGATAGTTGGGGATAAGCACAGAATCTGGCCACTAGTTTTGGCCAGATGGATACAGTTTTTCTTTCAGCAATTTTGGTAAAACTGTGAGTTTCTGTTCTAAAGGTTTGGATCTTTGGGTTTGTCAAACACTAGATAATTTATGGTAATTTGCTACTGCGTATTGTGATTATAATCTATTTCACGGATCCACCACTTTATTTTCTAACCAGTATCAGATTGTTTTGATGATTATCAATCACATTTTCTTCATTGATACTCTTTCACTCTTCCAGATGAATTTGGTTGTTATTTTTTCTAGTTCTATAAAAATTTTTTAGTAGTTCGGTATGGCAGTGAATAAGTAATTTAGATAGAATGATAATTTTGATTATTTTGGCTCAGTGTAACCACAAGTAATTAATATTTTCTAATTGTGTAGATCTAACTTTATTTCTGTGAAAAGTATTTTTTAATCATGTCATATAGTTCCTGGGGTTGTTTTGGCAAGTAGAATTCTAAGTATTTTAGATTGTATAGAGTTATTTTAAATGGAATTTTTGTTGATAACATATAGAAATGCTGCTGATTTATGTGGGTTTATTTTATATACTGCAACTTTGCTAAAGTGAATATTTCAACTAATTTTCTAGTTGATTCTTTAGGATTCTCTAAATAAACTGTCATATCATCTGCAATGAATGACAGTTTTATTTCCTTATCTCATAGACTTAATGAAATGAATTTTTGAGTACAATTTGTCATCTGCTCAGTAATCCCTGTAACTTGCTCGATCTTTTATGGGCAGGGTGACATGGGATAGTGGAATGATTTCTGGACTTTTCAGTGGAGTACCTAGTCAAAGAACAGAAACTGTTAAAGAACATTCACAAAGGAGAATAGTGAGCAGAAGTCCTCACGGGTTCCCTCTCGTGAGAGGTCTTCAAGTAGAAGATGAACCAGCACCTATTGGGGATATACTAGAAGATCTTTTTATACAGGTGTGGGGTGGGCTAGGTGGTTACTGTGGGTACTCCCAAAGCTTCTGGGCCATGATTCTGTGCTTGTCCCCAAATACCCTCCAGTAATGAATATAACTTTCATTTAATGGAAGCTAATGAAAAAATCTGATTCAGTCATTTGGAGAGAAATCTCCTTGGCAACTAGGTCTGTTGAAAATCATTTCCCCTATTCATTTGGGTTTTAGACCCTACTTCCTTCCATGTACCCCTCAGCTTCCATGGCATCTTCCCTCTCTGCATTTGCACACCTCAGCCTGCCCCCGACATCATTCTTTAGCATTTCTTCTTCTTCTTAACCCAGGTAGTAATAGTATTGCCATGAGACAATTCAATCTGACAAGTGTTTATTGGTCACCTATGGTATGCAAAGATCATTAGGAATGGGAAAGAAAAGAAAGGTGTTTTTTTTAATCAAAATGTGTTTATTAAATACCAATTATATAGTAGGAACCTAGTGGAAAGGTGTTAATGCCCATTGCTCTACATTGGACAAATAAACATGCAATCCCACTTCCTTCTCTTGTTCTGGGTCCTCAACCTGAGAGATGGCAGAGTGGGATGAAACAGACTGGGATTTCCTCACCTTATTCATTGCTTCTGTTCTACTATAGAGTACTTGAATTGATATTATTGGAAAAAAAAAAACTTCAAACCTAGATGTCATCTCTCTTTCCACCTTACTCAAATATCATGTATGTTTTTTTCTTCTATTTAATATCTTGTATCCTGCACTGATGCATTGTTGGTGGAACTGTGAACAGATCCAACCATTCTGGAGAGCAATTTGGAGCTATGCTCAAAAAGTGATCAAACTGTGCATACCCTTTGACCCAGCAGCATTTCTATTGGGCTTATATCCCAAAGAAAACATAAAGGAGGGAAAGGGACCCACATGTGCAAGATTGTTCGTGGCAGCCCTTTCTGTAGTGGCTAGAAACTGGAAACTGAATGGATGCCCATCAATTGGAGAATGGCTGAATAAATTATGGTATATGAATGTCATAGTATATTATTGTTCTATAAGAAAAGACCAACAGGATGATCTCAGAGAGGCCTGGAGAGACTTGCATGAACTGATGCTGAGCAAAATGAGCAGAACCAGGAGATCATTATACACAGCAACAACAAGACTATACGATGATCAGTTCTGATGGACATGGCTCTCTTCAACAATGAAATGTTTCAAACCAGTTCCAATTGTTCAGTGAAGAAAGCCGTATACACCCAGAGACAGGGAAGTGAAATGTGGACCACAACATATCATTTCCATGCTCTCTATTGATGTTTGCTTGTATTGTATTTCCTTTATCTGATTATTCTTTCTTGTAGATAACGATTTCTCCTGCACAAAAAATGATGTGTGGCAATAACTATACATATATTCGATTTTTAAGTATTCTAACATAATTAACATGTAGTGGATATCCTGCCATCTAGGGGAGGGGTGGGGATTAGAGGGGAAAAATTTGTAACAGAAAGCTTTGTAAGGGTCAGTGTTGAAGAATTACCCATACATAGGTTTTGCAAATAAAAAGTTTTAATAAAAATTTTTAAAAATATCTTGTATCCTGGAGGTAGACAGATGGCACCTTGGATAGGTTGCCAGGCCTAGAATCAGGAAGACTTGTTTTCCTGTGTTCAAACCTGGCCTCAGATTTGTGTGATCCTGGGCAAGTCACTTAACCCTATTTGCCTCACTTTCTCATTTATAACATGAGCTGGAGAAGGAAATGGCAGACCACTCCATTATCTCAGTCAGACATGATTGAACAACAAAATCTTGTATCTGCCAGTAGAATACAGACTCCTTGAAGGCAGGGCCAGTTTTCCACTTTGTTGTATTCAGCACCAAGGCTAATTCCTTGCACATGGAAGACTAAAAAAGTCTTATTCAATTGGATTGGCTTGTTATGAGGTGGCTAATCTCTTCTCAGATTCCAGACGGATATGACTCCAAACTTTTCTTCCAGCATACCACATTGGTATAGAGGTCAAGCATGCTGGCGTGCTTTTAAGAGTCCGTGGTTCTTTCCATGACATTGTGAGCCATTATGCTACAGAATAAAAATATCTTAGAGCTCCAAAGTCAGAAGTCCTTGAATATATTCTGCAGCTTTGATGCAAACCTCTTTGTAGGCTGTGAACTCCTTCAGCCGTCAGACCATATATTCATGACCCTTCTTCCCTGTGACAGATTAACTAGAAGGGCCAATCAGTGTAGAAGTGACATCGTGAATGCAAATATGTTTTTCCAGTATTACCCATCACTAACAGATTTTTTTGGTAGAAATGCTCATGGATGTATCTCCGTCCTGGACGATAAAAAGGTCACAATGGGAGAGGAAATTCCACTGATGTACTAGGCCTAAACCAAAGGTATGCTTCTGGTATTATGTGCCGCCATGTCCTGTCTAGGAACAACTGAAAATTACAAAAGGACTCAATTGAACACATCCTCTGACAATATTTTTTTTTAAATTGAGAATGTGTAACATATTCATATGCATGAATATCTGTAAAAAAGCTCATTTTTCAGGAAGTGTTTTGGGCCTGATTGCTAGAGATTATATTTGAACGTTGTGGTAAAACCTATTCTAATGGGTGGTATTTTCCTTTCCAGTAGTGGAGTTGTTATGGGAGAAATTATCTGCATCTAAAACTTGGCCAAACTTGAAAAGAGAAAGAGGGAGAGGAAGAGAGAGGGAGGATGTTTACAGCAATATGTGTGAAGATTGCCTTCATTTTTATTTGGGACATTTAAGGATTTTTAGTTTTTTCTGCATCTATATATGTCCTTTACTCCAAGGAGACACATTTGCATTTCAGTGCCATACTCTTGTAATGTTAAAATGGTCTTACACCTGAGACTACTATTTCCTTGTGGTGTGCTAGTATCCCTGGTCATCATCTGTGGTCAGAGAGGAGTGTGTGTGTGTGTGTGTGTGTGTGTGTGTGTGTGTGTGTGTGTGAGAGAGAGAGAGAGAGAGAGAGAGAGAGAGAGAGAGAGAGACAAAGAGACAGAGACAGAGACAGACAGAGACAGAGAGAGAGACAGAGAGAGAAAGAGAGACAGACAGAGAGAGACAGACAGAAACAGAGACAGACAGGGGAGGGTGGAGGTCCTTAATTTTTTCCTTATACAGATCTCTAACTTCCTAGATGTGGGGAACTTCTTGATACAGAAATTGCTTCTCCCAATGCAGAATGCCTACTTGTGTGTGAGTTAGTTTCTGATAGTTTCCAGGAGCATGGCAGAATGGATAGAGAACTGGTGGTCCAGTAAAAAAGACTCGGGGTCAACAGGTCTTCTGACACACTGGCTGTGTGACTTGTCAAGACGTTGAACCTCTCAGGACTCTCAGAATGGAGGCAGAACAGTAGGTTCTGATCTACATTGACAGAATGGGTTTTCTTACTGGCAGTTGCCTGCATCAGTAAAATCAGAGTCAGCCTCACCCCCCAGCCCCTGTGTGTCAGTACCTGAACCAGGTCTCTTTGATTCTAAGTTCAACCCTCTACTTCTAATACCCCGTTTTCTCTCAATAGCAATACTTTTCATTACATAAACATACTATCATCAACACTCTTGTCCCATCTTACAGAGGAGAAAACTGAGGCTGACTCCAAGTCTAGAGCCCTCTTCATTGCTTTTTGCTGTTTTAGCAAACACTTTCCTTTCATGTTGTTGTTGTTGAGTTGTTTTTCAGTGTGACCCCATTTGGGGTTTTCCTAGCAAGGATGCTGGAGTTGTCGGTCATATCCTTATTTTTCCTTATTTTCAGAAGAGGCAACTGGGGCAAATGAGTTTAAACGACTCACCCAGGGTCATTCTGAGCTGTGTGTCACACAGGCTGAGGCCACATCTAGACTCAAGAAGATGAGTCGTCCTGACTCTAGGCCTGGCACTATGTCCTCTGTACCAGCTGAATAGATCAGGCATTATTAACATCATTTTCATAACCCAGACCTCTCATATTCATAGCTAGAAGAAACCTCATAGGCCATCTAATTCAGCTTTCTCATTTTCCAAAGAAAAAAACAATCCTGAGGCTCAGCAAGGTAAGATGAGTTACCCAAAGTAGGATTTGAATCTAGGACCTGGCTAAATTTGGCACTCTTTCCAGCATATCAGGCCAAGCTTAAGGGTCTCACCTCCCCAAGGTCACAGGGTCAATGAGTCTAGCTCCCCTCTAAGCTGGTGCTCTTGCCACCAGTTTCTGGAAAACAGCTACCAAGCAGGGGCAGAGAGTTAAGGTGCTGAAATGGCTAGAGGGAGAAATCTGAGCCTGCAGCAGCTACAGCCAGAAGCTCAAGAATAGTCCCCGACCACCGACTCCATCAGCATCTCCCAAGCCTGGCTTCCTGCTGCCTCCCCACCCCTTGGCAATTCCTTGTATTTTACCTCCCGAGTAGCTGGCCAGGAGTGTAGGCTTGCCCTGCCTTATTTTTGGCACTTTCTCCAGCTCCCACAAGACACAGTTCCCAAAGAGTCAGACTTGTAGACATGTTTGGCTTCTGCAGGGTTGGCCACTGACAAATTCAGTCGGTAATGGACAATGGATAAATAGCTGAATATGGAGACAGGTGACACCTAAGCACTAATAGCTGTGAGACTAATCAAAGGAGAAATAGACCACCTACTTTACCACTCTTTACCTCAATTTCCTCATCTATAAAATGGGGACAATAATGCCTATAGGTCCTATCTCACAGAATTGTCATGAAGCACACGTAATATATACGATGTAGTTTGCCAGCCTTCTGCTTTTATTAGTATTATCATTTAGGTCTTTTTACAATGTCATACATAAAGAGATGGATAGTGGCACCCTAGTGGATAGATTTCTGGGCCTGGAATTAGGAATACCCGAATTCAAATATGGATTCATATACTTTCTAGCAGTGTGATGCTGGCCAAGTCACTTAACCGCTGTTCGCCTCAGTTTCTTCATTTGTAAAACAAAAATAATATTAGCATTTACCACCCAGGATAGTTGTGAGGTTCAAATGAGAAAGTGGTTCTCAAGTACTTTGCTCAGTGCCTGGCACATAATATATAAATGTTAGCTATTATATCATTATTAGCTATTACATAACTGAAAATAGATCTAGCAAAGGAGACTGAGCCATGATGGCAAATCACAGGCAATGGCATCTTTGTACCAAAAATGAAGAGTTTTTGGGAAGCTTAGGAGAAACAGAGGTGGAAGACAGACCCTCCTGCATGTGCTTGATGATCACTTTTGTTTTGTAAATTGGTGCCAACTTTGGATGAAAAACAAAAACAAAAACCCAACAATCTTGAGCAGTGTGAAAAATCACTGTATTCAGGAATAATGTGTTTGTATTTGTTTGTGTATATGTGTGTGTGTTTACCATTACTGGATTCATTGTACCCCTGAATTTTTAAAATTATAACTTCAAAAACATTTTCCCAAGGACGTCAGAGACTTTTCATTTACCATTCTTATGTACCAGCACTACTAATGTGTTAGTGTGTTTAAGATGGAGACAGGAAGTTTATTCAGCAACAGTTTAATTATTCATTTTCTGGCTCCATCTAGTTCTTACTTTTGTTTTTATTTTCATCTTTTAATCGATGTTTCAAGCCACTGACTTTCCCTCAAAAAAAGAAAATCAGAGAGAAACAAGATGAATCTCTTTTTGATCTGAGATCAGTCATTTTATTATTTTTTTCAATCACAAAGAAAATATAAATCACACTTTAACCCCTGGCAATATATTCAATATGAAATAGAAGTATCTGAAGAAAAGTTTCAGGAACTTCAGAAACCTAATCAGTGTTTTCTAACAATCTCCTAAGCCTCCTTTCTGCCCTTTTGTAAGAAGATGATTAATGAATTGTTGACAGCAAGAAAAAGCAGCATATTGAAGAGGTACTCAGACATCACAGAGAACTGGAAATAGCAACTTTCCCTCCATAAAGATGTTTTCTTATATGTGTGCTGTGAAAATTAAATGGAATATGGGGTCGGTTTTTCATAAACACATTTCTTCAAGGCTATGCTTTATATTGTTTAGTAAATGGTGAATCGTTTCTTTCTCAGAATGGGCCATTCCAGTTTGGTTCACTAGAGGCATGGAAAATCTCAGCCAAGTGGAGTATGAGGTGATATTTACCTTCAGTGACCTACCACTCCACCTTTTTGCCCTCTCTCCCAATCTTCTATTGGGTTCTGTCTGCTGTCTGCCTTGAATGTGTACCGTACCATTCTTGATGAATAGGTCATCCCACAGAAAGGGAGGGATCACCCTTATCATCATCACCTCTAAAAATCTCCAGTTCCATTAAGTGCCACTACTTACAGACCATTCCAGGTCCCTTGAGATATTGATACTTCATCTCCTCCAACCCCAATTTATGTTCTTATGTATATACTGTAAATAGGCGTGTGTGTGTGTGTGTGTGTGTGTGTGTTTTCCCAGTGGAATGGCAGCTCCTTAAGGGCAAAGTCATTAGTATTTAGTGCCTGGCACCTAGCAAATGTTTATTGGTGATGACAATAATGAAGATGTAAAGAAAGTTCTGTTCTTTATTACAAAAGGGAAGCCCTATCAAACTGTGCATACCCTCTGACCCAGCAGTGTTTCTATTGCACTTAGATCCCAAAGAGATCTTAAAGGAGGGAAAGGGCCTCACATGTGCAAGAATGTTTGTGGCAGCCCTTTTTGTAATGGGAAAGAATTGGAAACTGAATGGATGCCCATCAATTGGAGAGTGGCTATATAAGTTATGGTATATGAATAACATGGAATATTATTGGGCTATAAGAAATGATGAACAGGCTGATTTCAGAAAAGCCTTGGAAAGACATTACATGAACTTTATGCTGGGTGAAGTAAGCAGAACCAGGAAAACATTGTACACAATAACAACAAGATTGTGTAATAATCAATTATGATAGACTTAGCTCTTCTCAGCAATACAATGATCCAAGACAATTACAATAGACTTGAGATAGGAAATGCCATCCACATTTAGAGGAAGAATTCTAGGGACTGAATGAAGATTGAAGTATTCTATTTTCACCTTGTTTTGTTTTGTTTTTATTTCTCATGCTTTCCTCCTTTTATTCTGATTTTTCTATTCTAATATGACTAATATAGAAATATGTTAAAATGGTTGTACATGTATAACCTATATCAGATCACTTGCTGTCTTAGAGAAGAGGGAGGTAAGGCAAGGGAGTGAGAAAAAATTTGGAACTCAAAATCTATAAAAATTAATTAATGTTGATTGTACATAACAACAAGATTATGTGATGATCAACTAAGATGGATTTGATTCTTTTTAACAATGAGGTGATTCAAGGCAGTTCCAATAGTTTGTGATGGAAAATCCCATTTACATCCAGAGAGAGAATGGTGAAGACTGAATATGGATCAAAGCATAATATTTTCATCTTGTTGTTGTTGTTTGTTTGCTTGTTTTTTCTTTGCTTGTGTTTTTTTCTCTTTTGATCTGATTTTTTGGCACAGCATAACGAATATGGAAATATATTTAGAAAAACTGAACATGTTTAACATCTATTGGATTGCTAGCTGTCTCAAAGAGAAAAGGGAGAAAAAAAATGAAACACGGGTTTTGCAAAGTGAATGTCTAAAACTAACTTTGTATTTGGAAAAGTAAAATGCCATTAAAATGAAAAAAGTACATGGTATTTTAAAGGAAAAAAAGAGGGCAGCTCTTATTGGCCATTAGCCTGGCTCTTGAATTCATTTAACCTATGAGAGCACTTTCCTTCCTACATTGTAAAAGAGTTCATGAACCTTTGAAAAGGACCTAGCTTTGAAGCAATAATCAAAATGGCAAGTGATAGTTATATAGCAATTTAATTTTTAAATCAATTTCCATTCATTGTCTTATTTTATCCTCGTAGCACCCCAATTGTATGAAGCAAAAAACAATGTGACTTGCTCAGCATCACATAACTACTGGATGTCTGTGGCCAGAATTGAATTAAGTTCTTTTTGACTCCAGATCCAATGTTCCATCCACTGAACTACTTAATTGCTTTAACCCTTCATACACAGCAAAGCATCTTAAACTGTGAATCATGGCTCCCATATGGAGTGAGACACAATGTGTGGGTGGTCACAAAATGATAATTTTATTATTAATAAATGTTTGATTTGCATACCTATTTTATATACCTACATACCCAGAATAATGTACAAATTTCTCAGACAAAAAGGGATCACTAGTAGAAAAAGTTTAAGAAGCTGTGATCTATAGAATATGAAATTCCTGGTAATTATTTTCTTTAAAAGTTTGAAATAGGACCCTTCTGAGAAATGTTAACTCTGCTACTGACACCTTGATAGTATTCTCTTCAAGTAAAATGTATCATATTGCTTTGGATGATCTCCCCATCTCCAGCTAAGAATGGCAACTACATTGAATTTTTTTTTCCTTTTCTTCTCCTTTGGTCTTTCATTTTCCAGACAGAAAGTCCCAACTTGTCAGTTTTGCATGGTCTGAAGACATTTATTCTACTCGCTTTTCAAAGCTTTGCATTAGATGAAACATTTGTACTGTTCCAAAGAAGGCAATTTTACCAACTTGAGTGACAGACTCTATTGGCCATACTTTCAGTTGCTAACTAAAAGGAAGAGGGGCTGTTGCTGGCTCATTCAGGCAAGCTGATGGCATCTTTCTTTCTTTTTTAATTGGATAACTATTTCTTAAAGTTCTCTGACAGCTGTGAAAAGTGAATGATATAGTCAGTGCTGGGTGGCCTTCACTTAAGCTGAAACTAGAGTTTAAAAAACTCCATTGAATACAGCTCAAGATGTTGTCGACTGCCATAGCCAATTAATAGTGTTATTCTGCCTATCCTACATTCACATCTCTCCTCTCATACGATCCTGACCCTAGTTCAGGGCTTCATCAGCTTTCACCTGAAGGGTCTTTAGGAAGAACAATGCATAGAGTGCAAGACCTCAAGTAAGAAAGCACTGAATTCAGATCATATACTTCAGGAAGTTATTAGCTGTGTGAACCTGCCACAAGTCATTTAATCTTTACCTCAGTTTTTTTCAATTGTAAAATAGGGATCATATTGGCATCTATCTTGGAACATAGCAAGTGAGATACTATATGTAAAATACTTAACACAGTGCATATAATAGGTGCATAATAAATGCTCGTTTTCTTCCTTCCCTTCTTCCTTCCTTCCTTATGTAAAAGCCTCCTAATTGACCTCCTATATCTATTCTGTTTAATCTTTCTCCTATACATCTCTAAATCAATATTCCTAAGCATATATCAGCCACAATCCCTCCTGCTACTCAGAAATCTTCATTGGCTCCCTATTGTCTCTAGAATAATTCATAAACTCATCATACTGACATTTTAAGTACTCCACAACACAACTTCCATCTTATTTCACACTCTACAAAGACTGGAACAATCTAGTCAAACTGGTCTATTAGAGCTTCAGCTTCTTTGTATATGCTCCCCCACCTCTATATCTTTACACAAAGACTCCCCTGTGTCTGAATTATTCTTCAGTCTCACCTTTGCCTTTTGGAATTCCTGTCTTCCATCGAGGCTCAGCTTAATATCTTTACAGAAGACCTATCTTTATGTCCAGAATTTATTATGAGCACACTCTCCCCTTGGAAATACCTTCTATGTCCTTCACGTTCACTTCCTTGTATACTCCCGGTGGTTGGGGGCAGAAGGGGAACAGGAGCAAGAGAATGGGAATTCCCTGGAGGCACTGACTAAATTTTTTGTCTTTGTACTCCCAACATTAAGCACGGTGCCTGGCACATAATAGCATCGTCATAAATAAATGTTTATTGAATCTAATTTGTTGAAATGAAGCATTAGTTCTTCGGTGGTTATATTATTTATGGTGATATATAGTCTTGGGGATTTTTTCCCCTTGAATCAGGGGACTCATGCCAGTAACAATCCATTAGTGAGTACACTGTGTCCCTCTGCTGCCTTTGCCCCTTGGTACTGCCATAGTCCATCTCAAGGTTGGGAATTGGGATCTGTGATTGGCAGGGAGGGAGCAGAGACAAGATGAGCAAAAGGAACTGATGCAGGAGGATGTTTGGGGAAGAATTTCTGAGATACCTTCTGCAATTAAATTCTGCCAGTAATAATGGATGACTTTTAATCTACCATCTAGCGACTTCCCTAATCTTCCAGATTATAATTGAGGGATGAAAATTCAAGGCTACATGAAAGAAAGGTGGATAACGGGCAGATAATGATTTTTCTGTATGTCAACCATGATTTTCCAATTACTCCTCTCAGCTGGGACAAAAAGTCATCAGACTGACTGTTCTGATCCAAAACTTGATCCTTTGGCAAATATTGCTGATTTTGATTAAAGCCTTCATATTCTTGTCTCTGTTAAGAAGGAAGTAGGGAGGGAGAGGGAAAGAAATATAGAGAGACAAAGAGACCAAAAGAAACAGAGGCAAAGACAGAAAGATTGAAATAGATGGACAGAGATAGGCAGAGAGGCAGACAGAGAGACATAGAAAGAGAAATCATATTCTTTCTGATTTTTTTTTACTGAGTTGCAAGCTGAAATAGTCAAGGCCAAGGGATTGAAACCATATTAAAAGAGAAAAAGGAGAGCCTTTAAAATCTGGGAGTATGGGGAGTTTGTTTTTGGCTAAATACACGGGAAAACACCTCAACAATTAGAGCTGTGCAAAAATGCAATGGATTGTCTTGGGAGGTAATGAACCCACCATCAATTGAAGTCTTCAAACAAACTGAAAGTGGAGGGGCATTTGTTGGGCATGCTGCTTTTGCAATATATCCACTGGGCAGAGGATTGGACTAGGGAACTGCTAAGATCCCTTCTAGCTTCAGGATTTGATGAAATGTTTTGTTATGTTTGTTTAATTATTGTTTCCTCCACCCACCCTGCTCATCTCGAACATTTGAAAGAATATTAGAGAAAGTTTAACACAGTGGGTATTGTACTCAGAGTCCAGAAGAACTATCTTTGGTACTTCCTATCCCTATGACCATGAGCAAACTAGGTCTCATGTTTTCAGTTTTCTCATAGGTATAATGGGGCTAATCATACCTACGTATCTCACAGGGTAGTTGTGAGGTTTACATGAGATAATGTATGTGGAGAGTTTGGGAGTCCTTAAATCACTAAAGTACAACTGTCTTTTGTTGGCATTGTTCTTACTGTTATTAAAATACCACCTCATCGTACTTAACATCATTATGAAAAACTTCACCCTCTGATGAATAACATCATTAAAAACACAGAGAAAAGCAGGAGAACTGAGATCAGGGAGAGGGTCTCAAGCTTCATATGCCACAGTTCCCTTTGCAAGGCTGGCGAAGGCCCTAAATTCCTATCTCAGAATCATGGTTTTAAATGTACACCATTATTACCAAGGATTACCAAGGAAACCGGTGCTATCAAAATATAGTTATCAAATGTGTTTAAAAATTCATGGACCCCAAGTTAAGGATCCCTCCCTTAGATGATATCTCATGTAGCCTCTCATCAAATGCTGCCATGCCTTCTACAACATCCTTGGTAGGCAACTCAGTTAGTCTCTGAACACTTCCTGAGATGGTGAGCTCCC
>JAJPUD010006705.1:49010-72551 GCA_023553655.1 Myrmecobius fasciatus | reverse complement strand
GAACAATGCTCAGTCTTGTTTTACCTGACAGGTATGCGAAGAGATCATTAATGTCCCAAGTAAGTGGTTTTCTCCCAGGGCTCAATACCCCAGAGCCTCTAAGGCTGTTCGGACCCTTGGCAAATGTGCCCAGAAGAGAACATTTTGGAGCCCATTGCATGCTATAACATTTATTTTCTCTTCTTAAATTCCATTTAAACTTGGAAGTGCCACTTAAATTCCTCTTCAGGTCCAAGTTAGATTAGATGGCCTCCAAGGACTTTGCTAACTCCACACTTCTGTGATTCTATGATATTGATTCTGCTCACGTATTTGATGGTTCTTAGTGCTACAGGAGCCATGCCACTGGAAAAAATGGGCCTGTCCCCTTTACTGATATTCTTCATTAGCAAAGTATTTGGTGGCTGACTGAGCACACCTTCCCACAGATGCTGAGGTGGAAACACTGCAATATGAGTGCCCCAAGGAACAGGGCAGGCACAGTTAGAATACGCTGCCATCTGCTTTGGTGGTTATGGAGTATCTGAGACTTAAGATAAGGAAGGTAACGTGGGTCATCTAGTCCAACCACGACATTTTACAAATTAAGGAAACTGAGCCCCAGAGAGATGATATGAATGTGCCCGTGGTGACACAGGAAATAAAATATCAGAGCTAGGATTCAATCGTAGGTTCCCTGACTCCAAATCCAATGCACTTTCCGTCACATCTTCCCCAATCCTACCTACTCAGGTCTGCCATCCCTTTAACATTCTTTTCCTTTCCATCCTGAGAATGGAGAGGCTTAAAGTGATCCTCAAAGAGGCAACTGGAACATTTAAATCACCACACTGTGCTACTCTGAAGAGCCTGTGCCTTCATTTCATTGGTGTGTATCGTTTCTACTGATGCAGCTCACCAACATTCAACCCTATCTTACCATCTTGGGTGATTCAGACCCTTGACCTCTATAAATGCTTCATGCAAGATCTACCCACTCCAATGGATTTCTTCTCTGAAGTCTTTCACTATTTCTTCAAATATCAAAGATATACTGGTCCCATTCATCTGTTATCCCTTGCTCTTAAAATACGACCCCTCTAACTTTCTTTGATGACTTTTTTTGATTATGTCTTTGGGCTTCTAGCAGAAAGCCATCGATGATCCCATGCAACTAGCCCTCTCCCCACCACACCCAGCTGACACCTCTCTGCTGCCCTTTGGCTCACCTGAATGCTGGGCTCTTCTGAGACCTTCATGTTCCATGACTTGAAGCTATATGGCAAAACTGGGAGAACACTGATGCTGAGGTTTGACAGAGGGAAGAGTTGAGTTGACTTTGTTCAACTGAGTTCAGTGAAAAGGCTTCATGGTTTCCCAAACGCAAAGCAGCTCCCTGTTAAAGTCAAGTCTGGGACCAGTTCATCGTCCACTTGCAATGCCTGTCCAATAGACATGTACTGATGGACCAGCTCACTGACATGTACAGCATGGCAGGTTATGGACAATGGGATTTTTTATCTCCTTTTTTTTTCTGGGTGGATCGTCAGACCTCTCTCTTTCCTATGGATATGGATCTAATTCCCAAGTTTAAGGCTCTTGGTATCTTGCTATTCACAAACAAAAGCATTTGGAGGATGCATCTATAGGGAATTCTTTCCCAAGCTGGACTCCACAATGGATAAAATCTTTCCATGACAGTAGCAAGTAGCTTTTGTGAGCTTGTTTCCCAGTTCAACTGTTTTCTTGATCTACTTCTGTAATGTAACTTCTTTATTCCATTTCCTCATTTCCCAGGGTCCACCTATGAGAAGATACACAGGTTAAGTATTTGAGAATGGCTATCAGTTAGGTGAGGGAGGGAGTGCATATGGAATGGGTGGATATTGGGAATCTCTCCCATTATGTGAAAGTACTGTCTGGGCCATTCATGTTAGCCTGTTCTTTTCCCATTGTTCATATCTGAATGAGAATCAGATTTGCAGGAGGATTTTAAAAGTTGTTACATTTGATATTAGATGAGATTTAAAGAAGTGAAACTTCTTAGTCATTTAATATTCCTTCATTAAAATAGGATTTCGGAAACAGTTGATTTTGAGACCCTTTAATTTTGTGCTTTCCACCAAGGCTGCCTGAAGGGAACAGCAACTGAGTGATGTGTGAAGCAGGTACATCTCTGGCTAGAATCCAAAGAACATAACTCCTGGGAACATAGAACCAGACTATTGAAAAACTTGTGTTTATTCATTAGCAAGTCTATGTTGGCTTATTGTACTTGGTAAAAATGGCCGTGGAGAGGAGTGGGAGATGAATATCAGTCCATTCATTTTCTCATTCCCAATGTCTTTGAACTAAACTATCGGTTTAGTGCATATTGGGAACAACACTTGAGCTCAGGGGACTTCATTCAGAGCTCTGCTCTGCTATTTGTGACTAGTGTCACTTTGGGGAGGTCACTACCCCCCTTAGGCTGTTTCCTCTTCCATAAAATGATGTGGTTAGACCTCTGGGGTGTTCTCTAGTTCTTTATCGATGACCTGATGTTCTTACTGAATGATTCGATCACCCTGTGATCGCTAAGGCCCCTCTCCAGCTGTGAGTACTTTGATCTTCCCTAACACATTAAAGAGTAGCAAATAAACTTCAGGTTTCTGGAAATGTAAGCTACTCGAAGACACTGGAGCCCCTGGACTAAAGTGGCCTGAAGAGGCCACTCTTTTCAGCCTTGTGGGAGCTGCATCTTGGACAGATCCTTTCTTCATCAAGGATCCCTTTTGTATGGCCAAGCTCACCCTTTCAGCAGCTCTCCTTCAGGTCAATTTGTTGACACCTGCTTGACTGCATCTACAGGCTGGCATTGGCTCAAATCTGAGGTGGAGTCTCTTTTGTTGTGGCCTTGGCAGTCAGGAGTGGTCAAACATGGCCAGAACAATGAAAAGGAACTAACATTCCCTGAGAGGATGTGATGAGTCTACTTATTACCTCCTGAGGGAGGCAGCACAAGATATACTGGGTAAAGGACTGAACTTGGCACAAGGAAGACCTGGGTTCAAATTCTGCCTCAGATACATTTGCTGGGAGAACTTGAGCAAGTCCCCTCAACTTTATCTGCCTTCATTTTCTCAAATGTAAAATGGTATGATAATAGCACCTCTTTCCCAGAATCATCATGAAACTTAAATGATATAATATATGTAAAATAATGTCTAATAATAAGCATTTTACAAATGTTTACTTAGAATGCCCAAGACTTCTAAAACAATTCAAAAACTCTAAATAAATTCCCTCATAATCACAAATAATGTGATTAAAAGTTTAATTTAGCCTTATAATGAAGTGGAACATTTATACTAGTACATGTTATTTTAAAAGACAATGAATTTCTTGTCAACCTAAAAAATAATCCGGTTTAAAAAATAATCTGGCCACCTCTTTTATGGGTCCGGGAGAAAAAGCCATTCTTAGGGAAAGGGCTGCTAGAAAGACATTGCATAGTAGGGTCAAGCTGAGGAGTTAATGTTGAACCCACAACAGTGGGAATTCTGCCTGCATCACTGAATGCTTCCAAACACCTGAGAATTGTATGTAAGTGTCATTTACAAACATTCTTGGCCATCCTAAAAATATCCAGATAGCTCAAGACATACATTTCTATGTGTGAAATTCAAGGGTATAACTATCCCGATCTCTAAAGTTTGTATCAATTTCATTTTTATACTGCCTTCATTTCTGAATATGCTCATCCTCCTTCCTCTCCTTGGTGAGCCAAGCTACAATTATTGTAGCAAATAATTTAAAAACAAAATTAAAAAAAAAACTGTTCAGCTATCAACCATGTCTAATGGGATATGCTGTGTTTCACACCCATAGTCTCTTACCTCTGCAAAAAAGAGATACAGATGCATTTTCTTATCTCTTCTTAGAGACTGGGCTTTGTCATTATGATTATATAGCATTAAGTTTCATCTCCATGTTGTTTTTTCCACTGTCATCTTTGTACGTGTTGCTTT
The DNA here is from genome assembly GCA_023553655.1 of Myrmecobius fasciatus. NCBI lineage: Eukaryota > Metazoa > Chordata > Mammalia > Dasyuromorphia > Myrmecobiidae > Myrmecobius > Myrmecobius fasciatus. The sequence continues at coordinate 68,562 of JAJPUD010006705.1, read as the reverse complement.
CCTGATTGAGCGTTTACTTTTTTTTTTTCTCACTTGCCCCAAACAGGAGAAGTTTCTAACCTAGGAGACAGAATTAGAATGTAAATTCCCTGGAAACTTCAAAATACATAAAATTTGGCTTACCGTATTCCCATTAAATTTCTTTCTTAACTTTAGAAATGAGATTTTAGAGATTTACCAAAAACACTGTTAGTGTGAAACAAATTCTTCCCAGGCAACTGCCAAGAGATTAATCTCTGGAGTGCTTGGGACTCTACCCCCAATATGCTCCATGAAGGTATCTCTGTTCTTACCTCCAGGTTTTTCTAACAGGCAACATATGCCCACAGGTTTATGGAATGCCCTTTCAAGAATATCTAAGTCCCAGGGCATTAAACTAGTTAATTAAATATCAAGTAATTGCTAAAACTACTAAGTGACATTTAATTAGTATGTTAATTGATATCAAACTTTCACTCCTTATCTTGTTTTATGTTAATAAAATCCCCAAACATTTATTCCAAGTTGGATAGGAAACAGTATACTTGTAGGCATTAATAAGATGGAGCTTTCACTTCCATACAATTTCAAATATATCAGCTTCTGATAACTACAGATCCTTTGCCTGAAAGAATTGGAGAAAATTACATATCGGGGAAAAGGGTATCCCAGAAGGTTGACCGTAACGCCAAAGGAAGAAGGAAAACTATATTGCAGTGTATGATACCACAATGACACTCTTTCCATTATCCTAGTAAAGAATTCTGCCATTTGTCCTTCAACTATTTTCTGTGATTCATAACTGAAACTGGCAGGTATGGTCTGGCCTTTGACATGGAGATGAATGTGTGATCTCATCCACTTGGGTATGCTCTTGCCCCAAACATAATGCATCACCTCCCTTTCAAGTCTTCTTATCCCGAGTGCTTCCTATCCAGACCTTGCCTGAAATTCTCCATAAAGGGTCAACTGAGGAAGCTTTGGCCTAATAGGAATTAGAACAGCTAAGGAGGCCTTGGAAGCCACCTAGAGTGCAGTGAGGTAAAAAGACTTGGCCAATGTCACTCTGACAGGAAGCATCAGACCTAGTACCCTTCCCACTGAGTCACAACTGCCCCTCCCACTCCAAAAAATACGATAAAAAAATTCATTAATCAACAAGCATTTGGTTTCTTTAAAATATTTTAATATTTTATTTAAAATTTTTATTTTCCTTAATAATGTTTTAATGTTTGCTGTTAAGTCTCAAGTTGCAAATTCTATCCTTCCCTCCCTCTCCTGGCCTTTGTCTGAGACAGTAAGCAATCTAATAAAAGTTCTAATGGTAATCATGTAAAACATTTCTATATTAGTCCTTTTGTGGGAAAATGACCTTCTCAATGAGAAGAGAGGGTGAGAGAGAACTTGGAACTCAAAATTGTGAAAAAAAAAGATTAAAAATTGTTTTTACATGTAATTGCAAAAAATTAAAATAATAAAATTTTTCAAATGTACTATGATTTTGGGACACCCTGTATATATGTCTGTATATATACACACATACAACAGTTAAAAATAAGTTAGTCTGGGGAAAGGGGAACTAGCATTTGAGAGGCTCAGGAAAGGTTTCATGCTGAAGATAGTGTTTGAACTGCTTATGAAAGGAAAGATAATTGGTTAGGACATTATGGGCATGTGATACAGTACAAAGGCACAGAGGTGGGAGATGGAATGCCAGGTAGGATGAACGGCGAGAAGAAGGAGAGATATGTATTAGATCAGTTCATATCATAATTCCATTGTCTTGGATAGGATCAGGTACTATAAATCATTTGTATAGTTGGGAAAGATGAAATATGGGGAAGCTGAGGTTTTCTTGAAAATTATGGTCAGTAGAGCAGAAATGAGAAGGCACCTCAGTGGTAGACTTCTTAGGTGGAATGAGAAGGAATATAACACTCAGGAAGTGAGCCATCATTTTATTTTTGCCTTCATTAATATTCATAGCACCCTCCCAGTGCCTCATACACAGTGACTTAGGATTGTAGAGACAGAGTTGACTTAACAATTGCGTATGAAATTCCATGAGGACCCTCAGACTCCATGATAAGGAAAGACATGACAGCAGTAAGTGCTGTTGTACAGACTGAATTCTGTCTGGTGGTCAAATGGCAGCACAGAAAGAGCGCTTAAGAGCCTGTGCTTTACTAAGGTCTTTGGGACCTTGGGCAAGTCAGTTGGCCTGTTTCCTTGTCTGTAAAATTGGAGAAGATTTGGACTTTGATGAACCCTGAGATCCTTTTTAGCTCTAGATCCAAGATACTCCATGCTCCTTTGGCAATTCGCTTTCCTAGCCTGGGCCTCCTTTGTAAGATGAGGGAGTTGGAGTGGGTGGCCTCTGTGATCCCTGGTAGCGGCACATCTCTGATCTTCTGCCTTTTTCCTTAGGCAAGGACAGGAGGGAAGGCAAGTTACAAGAGCTGCTCACAGATACAGTGGAGAAGAAAAGAGGAAAGTAATTGACTAAAAACATGATCACTGAAACAGGAAGCACTGAAAGGCTGGAAACCAGCAGGTAGAGGCTAATGATAAATGTCAGTGTTTCCAAGTGGGAGGAAGCATTGACTGTGACAGTGGGATGAGGTTGACTTCAATCCCTTTCATATGTAGGAGGCAATGAGCTGCAGGTTAATGAAGTTGTTAGCTGATTCTGAACCAAGAGGTGGTGCAAGCTCAAGAGAGAGGGAGCACATATTAAGGTAGCCCTGATCAGAGATAGAAAGGATGCAACATTAGAGAGGCAGAGAAGGGGAAGAATAGAAGGAGAGGAGGAAAAGGAAAGCTGAGAGAGGTAGCACGGGAGAGACAGAGAGAGAAGAGAGGGACAGAGGGAGAGGAGAGACACAGACAGAGATATACAGAGAGACAGAGACAGAGAGAGAGACAGAGATAGACACACAGAGAGAGAGACAGAGACAGAGAGACAGAGAGAGACAGAGAGAGAGGGAGAGAGAGAGAGAGGGAGAGGGAGAGGGAGGGAGGGAGGGAGAAAGAAAGGGAGACACAGAGAGACAGAGATGGAAGAGAAAGGAGAGAACTTTAGCACAGACTGTGAGACATGGGAAAGTTGTCCAAAGATAACTTAAAAATATCCCTACACTGTTTTTTCTGACCACCATGTGAGCACTACCTTCTGGGAGTTCTCCATTCAGTAGTCTTTTGAATACATGCACATTGAGCTTCTATGGTGGCCAGTCCATTGGACTTGCCTGCTCTGCAATAGAGTTTGAATACTTGGCAATTCAACTCTGAAGAGCACCTGGGTATCCTGAACTCTATCTTGCCAGGTGATCTTCAGGATTTCTTGAGACAATTCAACTAGAAGCAGTTCAGTTTTCTGGCACGGGACAGGTGTCAGAGGCAAACAAGAGTCTAGTCAGCACCAGCAATAGGTAAATGGTTATTCCCTTCCCTTCCCTAGATGACCCCTCCTAGTTCCAGATGAATGGTTTTATAATCTTTGAGCCTAAAGTCACAGAAGATGAAAAGATTATATTCTTCCCTCATTAGGAAGATCATGAACCCACTGAAGCATTATTTTGATCTTTTTAATGTGGTAATGGAACCATGACATCAGATACTGTGATAGCAAACCATGTTAAAGAGGTGGTGGACTACAGGTATAGAAAAAGGTATATACTGTCAGATATGGTTCCCGTGTTGTTCTGCTGTGCTTATCTATCTACAAGTGATTTTTTTTTTCAGAGAGGATAGGTAGATCACTGGGAAGTTAATAGATTGGTTTTCTTGAAAGGGCATCAATAAAACATTTTTAAAGGATACAATAAGGAAAGAATTATCCCTAATTGAAAGGCTGGCATCTGTGCTGCTTTTCTCATCTTCCACTTCTCACAGAAGCTGAACAGAAGTAAGAGGACTAAGAGGACTATCATTTTAATAAAATGTTAGTTGGCCATGTTTTAAGAACCAGAGGCTTTTGGACAAAGCTGGCATGGAGTTCAGGTATCAGAGAGTCCCCTTGACCTCCTTTAAATCCTCATGGATTTGGAACCATTTGGAGTCCACCATTCCTTAGTCAACTCCATATAATAAGAGCAACTCAGATTTTGATAAGTGCTTCTTCACAACAACCCTGGGGGATAGGTATGGTAAAATGAAAATTTTAGTATTTCTGTTTTCCAGATAGGAAACTGAGGCTTGGTAATTGGCTCATAGTACATTAGAAAGTAAGGGTTAGTATCAAAATTTAGACTGAGGTCTTCTTTGTGCTTTACTCTTACTGCCTGTAATAATAATTCCACTATACTTGGGAATTCTTTTCATGGCAACTAAATAGCAAAAACATAGGATGTGCTAATTAGTTACCACATTTAAATGTGCTGAGAATTGTACCCACCATCTTATTTAAAGACTTCAGGGGAGAATGCTGACAGAATTCTTTCCCAAGAAGATTATTCATTCTAGAAAAGAAATTCCAGCTCTTTAGTGACCATTAAAAAGTTCAGGCATGTTCCCTTTATCTCCAATTCAGGCCATAGCACTGAAGAATATACTTCAAAAGTCGATTTTGCCCCGGCAGGCAGCCAGGGAGAGTCATTTGATGTGATTCAATGAAAAATAAACATTTCTTGAATTTCTATGTCCTCTTTCTTGTCAAGAGTGAACAGAATACCTAGATATTGTCTTCTCTGTCATCACAGTCACTGTCTGTTAAGAGATAGGTAAGGTAGAGGATGGAAAAACTGAGAGAGGCAGATGCCACTCTTGGCAGCACAGCAAAGTGAGCAAGATTTGCTTATTCATGCCTGACCATTCCCCTTTAAGGATCTCTTTCTCCTCTCAGAGAACTCTACCTTACCAGGTGCCTGCCTTATGTTATAGAGCCTCTCTCAGTTGGGAAAGCGATCATAACCAAGACAATTATTTAATATTTAACTTAAGGATCGGACTCTCAACCCCATCCCTACCTCTGACAAAGATGTATATACTCATCCGGGGCTATCTCCAGTCATCCTGCTCTGTATCTGGTCACTGGCCCCAGATGATTCTGAAGGGGAAAAGGAGGCAGGTGATCTCACTTAAATCTAATTCACTTCATGTCATGGCACCACCTCCCTAAGGTCACAGTCCTCTTCAAGAACAGAGGACAAACAACAGTCACTGAAAGGATACAGAGCAAATACAAAAGAGCCGAAGCAGTAAATCTCTAATGAGATTCATTTTGGTCCCTTTGGTGATTGGATGGGCCACAGATTTTTAGATCGGGGAAACTCTACATATTGAAGTCTTCCAACTTCCCTTACCACCAACTATTACTTCCTCACCCCTCACAAAAGCCAACCAAACAAAAACATTGCCAGCTGTCTCCTTCCCCTATAGATAAGGCTGCCTATCAGAGTTTATAGCAAATGTAGGAGTTAGAATCAAAGGGTCCTGGTTACTCCTCGTATGAACTTAGGCAATTCATCCAACCTTCTTTGTCTATAAGTTTTCTCATCTGGAAAGTGGGGAACTTGACTAGATCTCTTTTAGCCACAAATCCTTGGTTCCCAGGCTGGCCTTAGAAAACAGGCTTACAACTTGAGCAGGATAGAGAGACTGTACAAATGAATGTTTACTTCTTTATATTGGTGTCTAAGAAATAAAAACATTTAATAACAAGAATAATAGGAAAAAAAATTTAAAATGGGGACTTGAATAGCAGACCTCCAGCAAGGTGCATAATGTCTTTGAGCCTCAGTCTTGTCAGCTGAAGTATAGGAAAAGCTGAAATGAGACAATGTATGGGATGTGCTTGGGAAATTGTTGTGTGGAAAAATGTGAGCTATCCCATTTGAGAACGGTGATCGCAAAGAGAAGAGCTGATGGACCTCACCATCCAGAAAGAAAGCACCCTAGTGTACTGACCACCCCAGTATCCAATAGCTACCAAGTCTTGCCGATTCTAACTCCAAACACCTCGTGCTTCTGTCCCCTTCTCTACAGTTGCACAGCTGTCATCCTGGTTCGGGCCTTCAACACCTCTCACCTGGGCTATTCCAGTAGCATCATCTGCTACCTCCCTGACTCCCACGTTGGAATCCTGATAAGAACAATCCCTTTAAGAGGCCTGCCTTCCCCAGGGATGGGAATGGGGATCTTCTCTGCATATCATGCAGCCTAGACAGCAAGAGAACCTCAGGCCTTGAAGCACGTTCCATCTAAGGAGAGGGGTAATGTAGCTCTCTAGCAACTTGGGGATTAGTGGTTGTGTGAGAAGTCATTTTCTGAACACTATCTGCCTGCACAGAAGAGACTCCTCTGGGGGTAAGGTGAGACTCCTTTGCAGTGGGGAGTTAAGATTCGATGAATGAATGAAAAGGCATTTGCAAAGCATTTACTATGTGCTAATCACTGTGCTAAACCCTGGGGATGCAAAGAGAAAAAAAATGAGACCATCTCCACTCTCAAGGAGCTCATACTATAATTAAGAGAGAAAATGCCCAAAAAACCCCCCAAAACCAAAAAACCACAGACACTTATACACACACATACACAGTATAACTGCTGGAAAAGGAAAAAGGCCCAACAGTTCCAGTGGTGTAGTGATAGGGCCAGTGACTAGTCCCAAAGGAGGACTTAGGTTATATGAGTAAATAGAGTTTTCCCAGAGAGAAGCCCCTTAAGAGAGCTCTCTGCATGTTCATTCTGGAGGAAGGAAAACTAAACTTTGGATCCCTGAGCTTTCTAGGGACAAGAGTCAGATTGCTCGGGGGAGAGGGATGCTTCTCCATAAAGCACTTGGTCTAGGCAGAAGGTTCACATGGCTATGGGGTAGCCTCTCATAATCAGTGGAATGAGATCAGTCTCCTGGACCAGGATCCTCCAAGTGCCATAATTCCAACTTAAAGACCTCCACATGCCTACCTTCTGATTTCTCTACAAATCTGGATGAGAATAGTTTGTGCATACATTGAGAGTACCATAGATGGAAGGATGAAAAGAGAACAGTCATATTGTTATACAAAATTCTCTATAGCAAACCATCTCTTCATACCCATAGGGAGTACTGATAGGTACAGTGAAAATAAATACTGTTGTATCTGTTGGCTTGTTATTTGGAAAACTACAGCTAATTCATTTAACTTTACTAATAAAATCCCTTTTATATGCATGTGTGCCATGCATATATTCAGATACCATAAGATTAAATGAGGGATTAGCCACAGAGATAATCTCATTCAGTAAGCCTCTGATTGTCACTATTTCAACATTATTCAAACACAGGGACCCAATGCTCTCTAGGGGGTCTCAACACTGCTGGGGAGGGAGGATCCTGGGTGAACAAAAAGGGATTCCATTTAGACAGTGAAGTTCTTTAATTATTCCTGTTTCCAGCTGTATTGGTGCTGATTGCAGCAAACTTTCAATGATATCTGTAATAGCAATTTATATAGGAAAAGCCAAATAGATGGAAAGTACCTACTGCATAGCTTATGCCATGGAGCTGAGTGGGCCAAAGGGTCAGGTTAGTGTATCTGCATGCTTATCTTGTGAGGCACAGCAAATGGAGAATCAAGTAGGAGCTAGAGAGTGGATTGGTTCTCATTTGGAAAACTGGACCATATTTTTATTGATCCAAAGCTGCTTCTTTTTGCTAGTGCTCACCTTTAAAAAAATACCATTATGCCCCAAGTGATGTTACTATATCTATATATCATGAAATACAGCAATCTCAGAAAAGTCATAATTGCAGATGGAAGAAAGGTCATGCCTAGTTACAAGTAGGCCCTGGCATATTCCCAGTGATGAATTGTGTGCAATATGCCCCACAAAAACATCATGTAAAGGAATAATCAGTAAAGGAGGTAGGCAGATCATGCAGTGAGGACAAGGGACTCTGGTTACAACAGGTATACAGGAAAAAAAATTTTAAACCTAGGAAAACACTTTAGTGCATGTGGTAGATCCTCTGAGGAAGATTTGTGAAGAGCATGGACAAAATGGCAGAAGGTAAAATAATCTGGATGGGGCGGGGCACGTTGTGATCTGTGCTGGAGGCAGGCATATTAACCTCAGGTATCATGAATCTTAAAATTTTAAAATTGGTACCATGGGAATGAGGAATATGGGGCTATTTAGATTAATGAAAGGATGGATAAGTATGTAGAGAAAGGGTATTGTGTATGTACATGGGGGAATTTTAAGCTAGATGGAAGGGAATGTTAAATTTGAGCCTTCCTGCCTGCCCCAATTGAAATCAGGAGAGCTGTATTCAATCCCCACCTTGGTAATTGTGTGACCAGTGGTATGGCACTTAGTTTCCCTAAGAAGTAAGTTTCCTCACTTACAAAATGAGAATGATAATACTTTTAATAACTGCACCTCCCAGGTTGTGGCTAAGAAAGCACTTTGTGTGAACAATAGAAGTCTTATCTTCTTTTTCCAAGATACAATTTGATTGCACTCTTTCTGGGCAAGGCATCAGCTCATACTCGGCAGTGATTTGGGAGACATTCTTTTCAGTACACTTTGGTCTGTTCGCTTCAGGTCCCAAGTTCCTGAAAATGATGCCATGACAAATGAAGCTTTGTCATTTCCCCACATGAAAGCAATGTCCTTTCCCTGGAGATGTCTACTCTAGCAAGATAGTTATTTGGTTTCTGATTTATGAAAGTCTCCCGTGGCTTAAGAAAATGACAAAGGTGCCAGAAACTATAGAACAGATCAGGAAGCCAAATTCTCTCTCCATTTCTGGCGATAATTGAGGAGAGTCAGATGATGATGGAACGAACACTCATGATTGGTGTTTTTGGCTCGCTCCAGGAAACAATGATAAAATAATAACAATCTTTTTCCAAAGGACTAGAGAAGATCACCAAGGCATGAGATGATGCATGAGTCCATGGAAATGTCTAAGTGCTGGGAATAGAATACTCCCCCAAATCTCCAGGGAGCTTAATTAATTTAGCTATTATCACTTTTTGACCACCACCCCCTGAACAGAAGGAGCTGTCCAGCAGTAGTTGGCCAAAGCTCTATTCAGTAAACACCAGCTGTAGCTTCCATAGCCTATTGTGATGACTGATACTCTTTCTCAGCATCAGTGATTGACTCATAGAGTAGCAATGATGAGACTCCACTTGGGGGGTAAGCTAAGAAGAAGAGACCAGCTGCTGAGGACCAAGAAATGCTGGCTGGCACAGGAGAAATATCAAAACAGGAAGTCACACAAATAAGACATGAAAAGTTTCATATGTCAGAATCTCAGAGGGTTAGTTGGGTACTGGATCTGCTCTTAAAAATCATTTGTATTTTTACTTTTTATATAGGTAGTTGCATAAAACACACAGTATGTTGTAGTTTAGGTAACTGACCTAACATTATTCAGCAAAGAGGGATGGGCTATGTAAGTAGGAAATTGGCTGATTTTCAGACTTCCCAGAATGCTTTGCCACATAGTGCATGACTTTGGGCAAATCAGAAACACTCTGGATCTCAGTTTCTTCATATGTGAACTATGGATTTGAAATTGAAGGTCACTTCCAGAAGCTACATTGTTTTCTTAGTTATCTTCATGTCATCAATGTTTTTAGAAGTATTTGCTCTCATTTTTCTATTTGTCTAGCTATTTGTTCCTCTGTTTTAGGAAGGATGTTATTTACGGTTGTTCATTATTGCTCATAATAATAGGTTGGTAAATCATGAGAGAACTTTCAGAAGCATTTGTCTTTAAAGCATACTTTTGAAGCATCCTTTCTGCTTTTTTTTCTTTGTCCCATTCATTTTTGTTCATTTCATTTCAGATGGATACTCCCCTGATACTCTCTCTGTCAGGAGGAATTGCAGAATCCCCCAGTGTTCTGGGGATGAAGTTATGGAAGGGCATGAATGGAAATCACACAAGATGGACAGGGCTGGATAGATTGGAATCTGCACCAATAGAGGAAACTCCAAAATCTATGGAATCATAGATTCTTTGGGGATTTGAATTACAACCATTATCTGATCTAATTCTCCACAAGTGGTGAAGAAAACATTACTCTATTTTATAGTGATAGAAACCAAAGCACAGAGAGGTAGAGTGCTTTGTCTAAGGTGCTACAGTACATAAGGAACAGAGCTAGCACCTGAAGCCAGATTTTCTGTGCCATTCCAGTACACTATGTTTCTCTCTCTCTCTACTTCTCCCTTGGATGATTGATAAAGACTCATCGTTCTGGACAAAAAAGAATGGTCTAGAGATACAAAAATAAATTGGACTTTTCATGTAATTGAGTCACTTCTACCACACTGGGCTTGGTCACCATGACAAGGAAAATCAAGGATAGAGGGTCTCCAGTTAACTTCCTATGATTAAGTGACTTTAGAATCCACAGCTCAAAGCTCTGGGGCTAATAATCACTAACCCTATAGAATTATATCAAATTGATGCATACTGATTGGAATAGAGTAGGGGTCCAACAGAACTATCTCTCCCATAACAAGGCTCATCCAGCCTCTACTTAAAGTCCTTTAGAGAAGAGAAATTCACAAAGTCCAATGTACAAAGGCAATCAATTTTACCTTTGGAGACCCCAATTTTGGGGTTTTTTTTCTTGTTGTCGAGACTAATTCTATCTTTGTTGCTTCTACCCATTTCTGCTATTTCTACTCATTTCTGCTATTTCTACTCTCTAGGTCCAAGCAGAAATGTCTGAAACCTCTCTCACATTCAAACCTTTGAAATGCTTGAAGGAAACTATCAATTATCTCTCTAAATAAAACATCCCCAGTTACTTCAAGTGATCATCAGATGGCACAGCCACCTGTCTCCAAACCATCTTGTCCACCCTTAGAACAACAGAATATAAAAGTTGATTTTCTCAGATGCCATCCCCAAAAAGTGATGGCTCACAGAGCCATCTCTCAGAGAGAGAGAGGGAGATACACACATACACATACACACACACAGAAAGAGACAGTCAGAGACACAAAGAGAAAGAGAGAGAGAGAGAGGAGTCCTGATAGTTGAATCTTATGTTTCTATACCAGAAGGCTTGTTATCTAGCTCCCAAGTTCCATGTATTTCCTCTATCTCTCCAGGTGGTATTTAACCCATCTTCTTAAACTATGGGTCAGAAACCCATATGGGATCTCATAACTCAACATGGAGATCCCAAAATTATGATTTATTATCAGTAAATGTTTAATTTGTACACATATTTTATATAACTATATACCTGGGTCATGTAAAAAATTTCCCAGGCAAAAAGGGGTCACAAGTGGAAAAAGTTTAAGAAGTCCTGCATTTAATGTGACCTTGCAATACTGCATCTTTCTCCCTCCATTAATGTTATCTAGATTTTCTGTGTTAGATTTCTGAAATCAGGTGAGAATACCTAGATCAGGAACTGAAGTTCAAAAAAATTGCAGGTGAAAAAGAATTAAATACACAATGCATGATGGGAAAATTATGACTAGCTGATGATTCATCTGAAAAAGTGTGAAGGTTTTGAGTGGAATTCAAGTGAAATATAATGAAAGCTAGCATTTATACAGCACTTTTTGAGACACTAAATTTCCTTGTCTCACCCAGGCTTGAAGTACATAGGGGCTACTCATGGTGCTAGGGTCACTCAAATTGGCATGGGAGCTTTGCTCCATTTCTATTAGGGCCAATTATTTCCTGTTTTGTCCCTCCTGATCCCAGGACTCACCACACTGATGCTGAGCTTAGTTCAGAGCCAGCAGTTATATACCTGGTATAATTTATAGAGCCTGCAAAATTTTTAACTTGGAAAAGGAGATAACAGAAATGAGAAGGGAAGGAGAGGGGGAATGACTTTCACATAATTCCACAATACCAAGACACAAGCATCGATCAGAAAAAGAGCAGGGATTTATTTTCCCATGCTGCTGTGGATCCCAAGGTACTTCTGCTAATTGCTGAAGGGAACAGACTGCCGGGTTGAAGAGGATGTGGTATGTGGAGACCAGGAAAAGATAACCAAAGTCTGATGGTAAATAGAAGCAAAAGTGGAAATAGTCTTAGAAATGGAAGCACAGGCAGGAAGGACAAAGGCAGGCCTGTCATGTAGAAGGCAGAGTGAGGGGATGGAGACTTCAAGGAGAATAGGCCACTAGAGAGAACACAGACACAGCGTTCGCTGAGGTACTCTAACTCTATCCATACTAAGATTTTTGTTTGTTATGAGTTTGTTTATAGGAGGATAAAGGGGCTCAGTGCCTCGTGGGAAATGCGGAACAAAGATCTCTATTCCACTGCAACTGGACTCAGAGATGAGGTCTGATTTGGCTCTTATATGCTTATAAATTTTTTTTTTATGTTCAAAATGCTTGTGGATGAGCTAACTTGAATTCCCAAAGGAAAGAGCCGACACTGAACAAAATTCAGTTGTAGAGAGAAAAAGAAAGAAAAGAGCAGAAAGTGAGAGAGGGGGTAGAGAAACAGAGAAAGAGAGAGAGACAAAGAGAGGGACAGAAAAAAACAGGGACAGAGACAGAAAGTAAGAAAGAGACAGAGAGAGAGACACACAAAGAGAGACAGAGACACAGAAAGAATGACAATCGGTATTTTGAGTGGGAGTTCAAACAGAAGCCATTTTGGAGTTATGACAGAGAAGTCCTCCAAAACTGAACTCTTCCCCTGCACAGAGCTTTGGTTCTAAGCACTAGGGTTATAGAAGAATTTAGAATTATCTTCCCACTGACTTACTTTTGTTTCCATGGTGATTCCATTCAGCATCCATCTCCCTTCCCACCCACTCACTAGTCCAAGTAACTGCCATGAAAAATCAAGAAGTTGAATGATTAAAGCCGCCAAAAGCATTTGGAGAGCTCAGGTTCGACTGGATGGTTTGTTCCCTCCATTTTGAATGTGCTTGCTCTTTTGTGAAATGCCTTGCAACAATTTCAGCTCTTCTTGAAACTTGGGCAAGGCTTTTTACTCCAACTTCAGTCAGAGCCTAGATTTAGAAGATCCTGCAAGCCTGAACATCATTGCTTGATGCTTATGTGGTTATGGTTCATAATTGCTTTTAACATTTTATTTTTAAGAATTCCATCTATTTTCTCAGAAGTTAGAGCCTCACAGAGTGACCAAAGTCATCATTTTTTATCATATCATAAAGTTCTCTTGTTTGTCAACTCATGGGGGAGGGTTTGGACAAGATGGCCTTTAGAGGTTTCTCCAGCTCTAAACAAAGTACCTATGAAATTGGACACTCCCATCTCATCTCACTCTTCTTCCCAGATTCCCCTTATTTTCATGAAGTTACTGATACAGATAGAAATCTGCAGATTCTTCTCTCTCTCTCTCTCTCTCTCTCTCTCTCTCTCTCTCTCTCTGCTCTCTCTGCATCTGTTTCTCAGTCACTTTCTCTGTCTCTTCTCTCTCCCTTCTTCCTTTTCCCTCTTTTCACCTCTCTCCCTTTCTTCATGGCTTTCCATCTCTGTCTGTCTCTGTCTCTCTCCTTCCCCCCACCTCGAATTCAAGCTTCACTTTTGACAAACACTGCAATGCTGACTGGGGATGAAGGACAATTAATTACCTCTAAGTGGCCCAAACAACACTCTAAGACTGTACACTGCAGAATAATTGCGATTGTGTCTTCATTGGTAGAAGCTCCCTCTCTAATCAGCAGTTGAAATGAAAGATGTGGAACATCCACATGCACCCCAAAAATCTCAGCAATTCCAATGCTTGTTACAAATAAGCAAGTAGGTCTGAGTTCTCTTGGCTTTAATGAGAGAGAGAAAGAGAGAGAGAGAGAGAGAGAGAGAGAGAGAGAGAGAGAGAGAGAGAAGTCGAATGAATAACGTCCAAAGATACGTTCAAACTTTCCCTTTCACCCAATGTACAGGAAGTACTAGCTAGGAGTAAAATCAGTCGCCATGGGTTTCCTTTTTTCTTCTCTATGACCTAGACCACCCTTCTGCAATCATCCTTAAGAGCAGGACAGAAGCCTTAATAATCCCAAGCACTGCATGAGCAGGCCTTGAATAATTCTGAAGTGATTGTTAAAATGTCTTGTTCCATACCTAAGTCCAAAGTGGATGCTGTATTTAAAAGCAGTGGTCACCTCAGAATATTGGATTAATCTGCAATTTCCTTCAGTTAATTTTACAGATGAAGAAACTGAGGCAAACAGGGTTAAGTGACCTGTCCAGAGTTACATAGCTAGTAAGTGTAAGAGGTAACATTTGAATTCATAAAGGTGAATCTTTATGACTCAAGGCCCAGCACTCTATGGCACCACCAGCTGCTTCCATGGCATAGAAGCTATTGTCTATTTAACTTGTAGGTAAAGAGGTCCAGTTTACAATATTCCTTTTCACCTAAGACAGAGGTCACTTTTATTATGATGTCAATAGAACTTGATAACTGTCTGGCACATCTCTATGTTTTTAGGGTCCTCTTTATCCATTTGGCCATAATTAGCTGCTTAACAATAAAAGCTCTTTTAAAAAAATCCACTTAGATGCACTGGGAGCCCACGCTTTCAGTCACAACACTATATGTAGGGCCCTCTGAAGGAATTAGAAGTTATTTAATTAGGGCATTAAACGCCTCTGGAAGTTACAACTTAGATCAACAGGCCACAAAATGACATGTTTAATGGAGACAAATCATTACCCTTTAAAGGCACTTTGTTTCTCGCTTCCCATAGGATTTAGAGCTAGAAAAGACCTTACAGATCAGCTACTCCCATCTCCTCGTATTGCAAATGATGACACTGAATCCCAAAGAAACTCAATGATTTGCCTTAGGGTCAAAGTATTGAGTAGCAAAGGTAGCATTTGAACCCAGCTCCTCTGATCTAAATCTGGTACCCTTCCTACTTTCTTGTCCCTATTATTTCTCTATTATTTCTTTCTTTCTCTATGATTTTGCATAATCACTTTTTAAAACATTTTTTACTGTCTTTCCCACTCTCTTGTAAGTTCCATGATGGCAAGGACCATGTCATGTCTATAGTTTTACCTATATTCATTCATTCATTTGTTTTTTTTTGCAAGATATGCTTTTTTTGTTAGTGAGATATACTTTGTCCTCTAAAAACTCTATAAAGATAATTTTGTTGCCAACTATACCCAAAAACTAGGGATTTACCAATATTAAAGTTAACAAGTAGAGCCATAACTAAGGGTGGGCCAGTTTGGCCTTTCCAATGATACCAACATATTGAAGACATTCAAAGCACTGATATTCCTTCAGCAAAAACAGTTAAAAGAAGCTACTGAATAGCCTGCTTTTTCCTGTATGTCATTCCCTAGCTGGGCTCTTTCCTAGGTTAGTCTCCTTCTTCTCTTTTCCTTGGCAGCAACCTCATGGTGTCCTCTGCCTCCTCTAACTCAAGCATTCTGCAGTTCTATGATTCTGCAACCTAACAAAAAAGAAAGAAACCCATTTGTTTAGGGTAAGGGCATAGGAACTGTTGGTAGGAGATGGGAGCAGGTGGAAATCTGAGAAAGGTCTTGAGTGAGTCAGGGCTACCATCTGGGTAGGAGAGACCTGGGCAGGCAGGACAGCATGGATTGGGACAGAAGGATACAGCACAGAGCACATCAAACATACTTTGCCCAGTTTTATAATTGTGCCATCTGTAAACAGCCATTAGTATCAATAACTGATCCAGTTTGGATCTCTACCCACAATAGCCAAAAAAGCCAACCCATTCCAGTCATCCTTATTACCTTCATCCTCAACCTTTCACATTTTCCAGTTCACTACTGGTCAAAGCTATTCCCCAGAGTTTGCCCACTGTTGCCACACACATATTAAGAGTTATTCTACTTGATTGTTTCTGAATTAGAGAACTTTAGAAAGCAGGGCATGAAGTTAGAAGTAAATGAGAAGACCAGACTATAGAGGTCTTTGGGAGAGCTATGGACCACAGTAACTGACAAAGCAGTCAAATGGATGACAGGGCTGCCAAACTGCAGGATTTGAGTCCCTAACTGTATGTTTTACCTGAATTTTTTCCAATCCTTTCAGGTTTATGTTCCCTGTGACACAAATATATATTTCATCTATATCTATATCTATATATAGATATGATGACACAAATCATCATTCTTGATAGAATTAATAGAAATTCTGGGACCTTGGCTTTCTGTAAGGAAAATAAGGAATTACCAAACAGACAGGATGAAAAAAGAGCTGCCTTAATTCAAGGGAATAGTAAGTTCAATCATCATAGCTTCATGAGCTTATCACAAGTAAGATTATGGTAGGCAAGAACTGAGATGGCCTAAGTGGAGATGCTCAAAATCCAGCCATGCTTTCTTGTTGAAGTTCAAGATAATGGAATAAGGAGAACTTATAAAGTCATTTGAAGCCCTAAGAAGTCCAAGTCTCCGAAATGATGGGCCACTGAGCTCCAGTTTTTCTGCACTTTCTCCTCAGGGGTCACTTGAAATGCTTGGTAAAAGTGGACATCTGGGATGCTCCATTTACTAAGAGCAATTTGGTTGCACTCAGGATAGAAAAAGAGGAGGGATTTAGTCTACTCACAGGGCCCATATCTTTACCCAGGTAGTAGCTTACTGAATAACATATTTAAAAAAATTTCTCCTAGTTCACTTGCAATGATGATATAAGATTAAAGAATGATATACTTAGGTTGGAAAAACATTAAGTGCTCATGGGGAGGCAGAGTGAATATAATAAAAATGACAATACTACGCAAACTAATCTACTTATTTAGTGCCATACCAATCAAAACTCCCAAGAAATTATTTTACAGATCTAGAAAAAATAGTAGCAAAGTTCATTTGGAAGAACAAAAGGTCAAGGATTTCAAGGGGATTAATGAAAAAAAAAAGGCTGATGAAGGTGGCCTTGCTGTACCAGATCTAAAACTATATTATAAAGCAGTGGTCATCAAAACCATTTGGTACTGGCTAAGAAATACAGTAGTTGATCAGTGGCACAGGATAGGTTATCAGGACAATCTAGGCAATAACCTTAACAATCTTCTAGTGTTCGATAAACCCAAAGACCTCAGCTTTTGGGATAAATACTCACTATTCAGCAAAAACTGCTGGGAAAATTGGAAACTAGTATGGAAGAAATTAGGGCTTGACCCATACCTAACACCACATACCAAGATAAGATCTAAATGTGTTCATGATCTAGATATAAAGAAGGACTTTGTAAGCAAGTTAGAGGAACATAATATAGTTTATGTCTCAGACCTGTGGAGATGGAATGAATTTATGTCCAAAGAAGACCTGGAACTCCTAATTGAACACCAGATGGATAATTTTGATTATATTAAGTTAAAACGTTTCTGTACAAACAAAACTAATGCAGACAAGATGAGGAGGGAAGCATCAACTTGGGAAATCATCTTTACATTTAATGGGTCTGATAAAGGCCTCATTTCTAAAATACATGGAGAATTGTCTCATATATATAAGAATCCAAGCCACTCTTCAATAGATAAGTGGTCAAGGGATATGAACAGACAATTTTCACATGATGAAATTAAAACTATCTTTAGTCATATGAAAAGTTGCTCCAAATCACTATTGATCAGAGAAATGCAAATTAAGACAACTCTGAGGTACCACTACACACCTGTCAGTTTGGTTAAAATGACAGGAAAAGATAATGATGAATGTTGGAGGGGATGTGGGAAAGCTGGGACTCTGATACATTGTTGGTGGAACTGTGAACGGATCCAACCATTCTGGAGAGCAATTTGGAGCTATGCTCAAAAAGTTATCAAACTGTGCATACCCTTTGACCCAGCAGTGTTTCTACTGGGCCTATATCCCAAAGAGATCTTAGAGGAGGGAAAGGGACCCACATGTGCAAAAATGTTTGTGGCAGCCCTTTTTGTAGTAGCTAGAAACTGGAAACTGAAGGGATGCCCATCAATTGGAGAGTGGCTGAATAAATTATGGTATATGAATGTTATGGAATATTATTGCTCTGTAAGAAACGACCAGCAGGACGATTTCAAAGAGGACTGGAGAGACTTGCATGAGTTGATGCTGAGTGAAATGAGTAGAACCAGGGGATCATTATACATGGCAACAACAAGATTATAAATGATCAATTCTGATGGACATGGCTCTCTGCAACAAAGAATTGTCTCAAACCAGTTCCAATTGTTCACTGAAGAAAACCATATACACCCAGAGAGAGGGATATGAATTATGGACTGCAACATAGCATTTTCATGCTCTCTATGGAAGTTTGCTTGCATTGTGTTGCCTTTCTCTGATTCTTTTTTTTTTCTTGTAGATAGGATTTTTCTTGCATAACTTCTCAAGCATTTCAACATTATTAACATGTAGTGGACTTCCTGCCATCTAGGGGAGGCGAGGGGGCTGGGGGTAAAATTTGTAATGGAAAGCTTTGTAAAGATCAATGCTGAGGAACTACCCATACATATGTTATACAAATAAAAGCTTTAATGATATACTTAGGGAATGACCTTTTAAGTTATCTCCCCAACTGGGATCCTAGGTTGGGTACCCTGAAAGATGACTATTCCAGACTCAAGGTCCCCCATGTGCACATTCTCCTCAAGTCATAGTTCAGGCATCCACACTTAAGGTAAGAGTGGAAAACTAATGTCTTGTTGAATAATTACCTGAGTGGCTCTCTGGACACTCTACCTCTCATTCTTCTCCTTCTGATGATTGATGATGTGGGAGAGGACAAACTGATTGGCCTGATGTAGGTGGTAGGTGTGCTGGGGCAGAATGATGGAGAAGGTCGAATAGATAGAGGAAGATGGGGGGATGGAGTGTTTTGATGGCCAGAAGAGTTTTGCCTTGATGTCACATTGCAGATTCAGAACCAAAAGAGACCCTAAGGACCATCTGATCTAACATGCTCATTTTACAGATGAGAAAACTTGTTTGTGGTTATCTTGATAAATGCCAGTTAGGATCTGAACCCAGGTCCCTTTGACTTCAAATCAGGAGTCTTTCCCTCAACAATGAGAAGCCGATTATTAGGGGGCGGAGCCAAGATGGCGAACTGCAGACAGCTTTCTCTGTGAACTCCTGGGACCTTCCCTCAAACCCAGACAAAGTGAGCCTTCGAACTGTTTTTTGAGTGAGGGCCCCGCCAAACATTTGGACTACAACTCACTTCTATCAAAAATCTACCTTGAAAGAACTCCGGAGAAGGTTAGCCTCAGGGGAAATTGGCCGCTGATCAAAATCAGACTCCAGCTGGGGCGGAAGTCAGGGCTGCGATAGAGGGGCGGATTTTGGGCACCCAGGAAGCCCCTGGGAGACACCTGGGCCACTTTGCACTGCTTGCGTGCAGGTGCTTTGGTAGATCTGCCTTTGGTAAAGGGTGGATCGAGAGCAGCTGAAAATGTGGTCCTAGTGCGAATCTAGCCCGACCAGCCTCAGACCGGAAGCCAACTTGGCAAACTGCCCCAGGGCAAATACAAATTGTTGCAGTTTTCTCTGCTTTTGACCAATATCCCAACTTTAAATCATGAGCAAGAAGCAGAAGAGAGCTCTCACCATAGAAAGCTTTTACGGATGAAAAATAGAACAGTCCCCAGATCCTGACATTATGAAAACAATCCCAGATGAAGCCACAAAGGCAGACTTA